>CM064525.1:59183896-59233896 GCA_032716605.1 Paralithodes platypus
GGATTATATTATCTCTCTCTCTCTCTCTCTCTCTCTCTCTCTCTCTCTATGTATATATATATTCCTTGCAATTATTTTAATTT
Organism: Paralithodes platypus; assembly: GCA_032716605.1. Lineage (NCBI taxonomy): Eukaryota > Metazoa > Arthropoda > Malacostraca > Decapoda > Lithodidae > Paralithodes > Paralithodes platypus. The sequence goes on from CM064525.1 coordinate 59,183,980, forward strand.
TTCCCTTCCATTGTGTCAAGCAAGTTATATTTTAACATTTCGCCCAGACATTTTCCCGTTTCTCGAACCTGGATTACTTTAATATCCTTCCTCTATCTCACCCCCTCCCCCACTCCTCCTCCTTCATGGCTTACACCGTAATCTCTGCTAAATATATATATGTTCTCTCCACTCAGGGTTTAAGGGGAGATCTCCACTTAAGGGATTTTTTTCTTGACCCCTCTCTCCCTCATGTTTAGCCCCATTGCTTTTGATATTATAAAACGTTTGCCCCATTAGTTTAGCGATTTTAAGAACTTTCACCCCATATTAAGACCTTTCGTGCCATTCAGGTGTCAATTTTATCCTGGCGAGCGATAGCGAGCCTGTAATTTAAGAGGAACCGGCCTTCAGCCGGGACATTTTTCTACCGAAAAATGTACAAATACATCTTGAAAGGGACTCAAGGGGGTGTAATTTTAAGCTTGATGGAGGTCTAGGGAACAAACTAAATACCTCCCCTTAAGGGGGTAGTGCTTGTTTCTTGGTCTATGCATTCATGTATCAATCTATTTTTGAGTTTCATCGCAAGACCTCTATCAAGCTTAAAATAAACACCCCCTAGATCCCCTTGCAAGATAAATTTGTACATTTTTCGGTAGAAAAATGTCTCGGCCGAAGGTAGTTTCCTTCTAAAAATACAGGCTAGCTATCGCTCGCCATTGAAAAAATCGACACCTAAATGGCACGAAAGATCTTAATATTGACAACAAAATGAGGCGAAAGATCTCAACCTCACCAAACTAATGGAACGAACGTTTTAAAATCTCAAAAATAATATGCTAAACATGAGGGAGAAGGGGGTCCCGAAATACGACCCCCTCCCCTTAGCCTTGAGGGGGCGTGTAGATGATATATGATATTCCTCTGGTTGCTCTAAACATTATATATCTCTCTGCGGCTCTGCTAACTCCTTGCCTAGGTAAACTAGCTATTTCATATTTGTCATTTTGAATTAATTTAGGTTCAGGAGTAATTATTTAGGTTCAGCAGTAATTTATTTAGTTTCAGGAGTAATTTATTTAGGTTCAGGAGTAATTTATTTAGGTTCAGGAGTAATTATTTAGGTTCAGAAGTAATTTATTTAGGTTCAGGAGTAATTTATTTAGGTTCAGGAGTAATTTATTTAGGTTCAGGAGTAATTATTTAGGTTCAGCAGTAATTTATTTAGTTTCAGGAGTAATTTATTTAGGTTCAGGAGTAATTTATTTAGGTTCAGGAGTAATTATTTAGGTTCAGAAGTAATTTATTTAGGTTCAGGAGTAATTTATTTAGGTTCAGGAGTAATTTATTTAGGTTCAGGAGTAATTATTCGAGAGGCCGTCCTTTGTGGTTAAGGGGAGACTGGCCTGTTTGTTCTGTCTATTTATTTATTTATTCGTATTTGTTTTATTTTAGTGTCCTCCCAAAACTTCCATCAAGCTTAAAAAAACACCCCCTAGACCCCCCCCCCCCCTCCCCCCTTCAAGATAGATTAGTACGTTTTTCGGTAGAAAAATGACCCGGCCAGAGCCCGATTCCTCCAAAAATTACAGCCTCGCTCTCGCTCGCCAGGACCAAATCTACACCTAAATGGCAGGAAGGGTCCTAATATTAACACAGAAATTGGGTGAAAGGTCATAAAATCCCCAAACTAATGGAACTAACGTCTTAAAATCTCAAAACTAGTGGGGCTAAATATTAGGGAGAAGGGGTTCCAGAAAAAAACGGTCTGTCTCCCCTTAAGTGCCCCATCAATTACCCCTTCCATTCGTGTCCCCATTAGGCTATCATAGTGCAGTTGGGTATGTGTACAGTCGGATACCATAGTCTCCAGCCCACCCATAAGAATTCGTGGACCTCATATGTGTTTTTCTTTGTGCGATTATAACTATCTAGATTATAACTATCTAGATTATAACTATCTAGATTATAACTATCTAGATTATAACTATCTAGATTATAACTATCTAGATTATAACTATCTAGATTATAACTATCTAGATTATATCTATCTAGATTATAACTATCTAGATTATAACTATCTAGATTATAACTATCTAGATTATAACTATCTAGATTATAACTATCTAGATTATAACTATCTAGATTATAACTATCTAGATTATAACTATCTAGATTATAACTATCTAGATTATAACTATCTAGATTATAACTATCTAGATTATAACTATCTAGATTATAACTATCTAGATTATAACTATTTAGATTATAACTATCTAGATTATAACTATCTAGATTATAACTATTTAGATTATAACTATCTAGATTATATCTATCTAGATTATAACTATCTAGATTATAACTATCTAGATTATAACTATCTAGATTATATCTATCTAGATTATAACTATCTAGATTATAACTATCTAGATTATAACTATCTAGATTATAACTATCTAGATTATAACTATCTAGATTATAACTATCTAGATTATAACTATCTAGATTATAACTATCTAGATTATAACTATCTAGATTATAACTATCTAGATTATAACTATCTAGATTATAACTATCTAGATTATAACTATCTAGATTATATCTATCTAGATTATAACTATCTAGATTATAACTATCTAGATTATATCTATCTAGATTATAACTATCTAGATTATAACTATCTAGATTATAACTATCTAGATTATAACTATCTAGATTATAACTATCTAGATTATAACTATCTAGATTATAACTATCTAGATTAAAATTATCTAGATTATAACTATCTAGATTATAACTGTCTAGATTATAACTGTCTAGATTATAACTGTCTAGATTATAACTGTCTAGATTATAACTGTCTAGATTATAACTGTCTAGATTATAACTATCTAGATTATAACTATCTAGATTATAACTATCTAGATTATAACTATCTAGATTATAACTATCTAGATTATAACTATCTAGATTATAACTATCTAAATTATAACTATCTAAATTATAACTATCTAAATTATAACTATCTAAATTATAACTATCTAAATTATAACTATCTAAATTATAACTATCTATATTATAACTATCTAAATTATAACTATCTAAATTATAACTATCTAAATTATAACTATCTAGATTATAACTATCTAGATTATAACTATCTAGATTATAACTATCTAGATTATAACTATCTAGATTATAACTATCTAGATTATAACTATCTAGATTATAACTATCTAGATTATAACTATCTAGATTATAACTATCTAGATTATAACTATCTAGATTATAACTATCTAGATTATAACTATCTAGATTATAACTATCTAGATTATAACTATCTAGATTATAACTATCTAGATTATAACTATCTAGATTATAACTATCTAGATTATAACTATCTAGATTATAACTATCTAGATTATAACTATCTAGATTATAACTATCTAGATTATAACTATCTAGATTATAACTATCTAGATTATATCTATCTAGATTATAACTATCTAGATTATAACTATCTAGATTATAACTATCTAGATATATCTATCTAGATTATAACTATCTAGATTATAACTATCTAGATTATAACTATCTAGATTATAACTATCTAGATTATAACTATCTAGATTATAACTATCTAGATTATAACTATCTAGATTATAACTATCTAGATTATAACTATCTAGATTATATCTATCTAGATTATAACTATCTAGATTATAACTATCTAGATTATAACTATCTAGATTATAACTATCTAGATTATAACTATCTAGATTATAACTATCTAGATTATAACTATCTAGATTATAACTATCTAGATTATATCTATCTAGATTATAACTATCTAGATTATAACTATCTAGATTATAACTATCTAGATTATAACTATCTAGATTATAACTATCTAGATTATAACTATCTAGATTATAACTATCTAGATTATAACTATCTAGATTATAACTATCTAGATTATAACTATCTAGATTATATCTATCTAGATTATAACTATCTAGATTATAACTATCTAGATTATATCTATCTATATTATAACTATTTAGATTATAACTATCTAGATTATAACTATTTAGATTATAACTATCTAGATTATAACTATCTAGATTATAACTATCTAGATTATAACTGTCTAGATTATAACTATCTAGATTATAACTATCTAGATTATAACTATCTAGATTATAACTATCTAGATTATAACTATCTAGATTATAACTATCTAGATTATAACTATCTAGATTATAACTATCTAGATTATAACTATCTAGATTATAACTATCTAGATTATAACTATCTAGATTATAACTATCTAGATTATAACTATCTAGATTATAACTATCTAGATTATATCTATCTAGATTATAACTATCTAGATTATAACTATCTAGATTATAACTATCTAGATTATAACTATCTAGATTATAACTATCTAGATTATAACTATCTAGATTATAACTATTTAGATTATAACTATCTAGATTATATCTATCTAGATTATAACTATCTAGATTATAACTATCTAGATTATAACTATCTAGATTATATCTATCTAGATTATAACTATCTAGATTATAACTATCTAGATTATAACTATCTAGATTATAACTATCTAGATTATAACTATCTAGATTATAACTATCTAGATTATAACTATCTAGATTATAACTATCTAGATTATAACTATCTAGATTATATATATCTAGATTATAACTATCTAGATTATAACTATCTAGATTATAACTATCTAGATTATAACTATCTAGATTATAACTATCTAGATTAAAATTATCTAGATTATAACTATCTAGATTATAACTGTCTAGATTATAACTGTCTAGATTATAACTGTCTAGATTATAACTGTCTAGATTATAACTATCTAGATTATAACTATCTAGATTATAACTATCTAGATTATAACTATCTAGATTATAACTATCTAGATTATAACTATCTAGATTATAACTATCTAGATTATAACTATCTAGATTATAACTATCTAGATTATAACTATCTAGATTATAACTATCTAGATTATAACTGTCTAGATTAAAACTGTCTAGATTATAACTATCTAGATTATAACTATCTAGATTATAACTATCTAGATTATAACTATCTAGATTATAACTATCTAGATTATAACTATCTAGATTATAACTATCTAGATTATAACTATCTAGATTATAACTATCTAGATTATAACTATCTAGATTATAACTATCTAGATTATAACTATCTAGATTATAACTATCTAGATTATAACTATCTAGATTATAACTATCTAGATTATAACTATCTAGATTATAACTATCTAGATTATAACTATCTAGATTATAACTATCTAGATTATAACTATCTAGATTATAACTATCTAGATTAATTTGTCGACAGTTCTTGCTTTTCAATAAATGGTGTATGTATATAGTTTTGTAGATGATGTAAAAAAAATGATATCCATAAATGTGTTTCCAGAGATATGCTTCCATAAATACATATTGGTGAAGTCCTCAAATATTTATGGGTGGGCTAGAAACTATGGTATCCGAGTGTACAGTCGCGCTAATAAGTGATGTCTCGGCACCAAGTATGTTTTGATCAATAATTGGTATCAGCAATATTTAAGTTCCATTTCCTCATATCGAGTGAAATATTCAAACATGTTCCTACACTTACCCCCCCTTTTTAACATCTGACAGACATTATTACAGTGCAGAGCGAGCCAAACGTAAGGACAGCTGGGACATGACTTATTAGCGCGACTGTACATGCTAAGCTTAGTATGCAGTATTCGAGAATGTATAATATATCGTGGACCTTTAGCTGCCTTGATAGTATAATGGTTAGTAGGCGGAATTTTGGTGTGAGTATCCCAGGTTTGAATCCATGGAATACCACATGCATTCATTGTTTCATTAATGTCATATTTTATTTGTAAGTTAATTGGTGGGATGGTGATGATATGAACTTAGTCCAATATTTCCCTCCTACTGTTAACTCCTTGAAGATTATGAGGCATTTAATATCATTAGACGATTTTATTCAGTTTCAGAAAGCTCTCGGGGGATCGAAGGTGGTAAAGTCTGTCTCACTTAACCCTTTGACTACAATATGCCCGTCCTAATCTGAATAAAATCGTCTAATGATAGCCACAGATAGAACAGTAATGATAGCCACAGATAGAACAGTAATGATAGCCACAGATAGAACAGTAATGATAACCACAGATAGAACAGTAATGATAACCACAGATAGAACAGTAATGATAGCCACAGATAGAACAGTAATGATAACCACAGATAGAACAGTAATGATAACCACAGTTAGGACAGTAATGATAACCACAGATAGAACAGTAATGATAACCACAGATAGAACAGTAATGATAGCCACAGATAGAACAGTAATGATAACCACAGATAGAACAGTAATGATAGCCACAGATAGAACAGTAATGATAGCCACAGATAGAACAGTAATGATAACCACAGATAGAACAGTAATGATAACCACAGATAGAACAGTAATGATAGCCACAGATAGAACAGTAATGATAACCACAGATAGAACAGTAATGATAGCCACAGATAGAACAGTAATGATAACCACAGATAGAACAGTAATGATAGCCACAGATAGAACAGTAATGATAACCACAGATAGAACAGTAATGATAGCCACAGATAGAACAGTAATGATAGCCACAGATAGAACAGTAATGATAGCCACAGATAGAACAGTAATGATAACCACAGATAGAACAGTAATGATAACCACAGATAGAACAGTAATGATAGCCACAGATAGAACAGTAATGATAACCACAGATAGAACAGTAATGATAGCCACAGATAGAACAGTAATGATAGCCACAGATAGAACAGTAATGATAGCCACAGATAGAACAGTAATGATAACCACAGATAGAACAGTAATGATAACCACAGATAGAACAGTAATGATAGCCACAGATAGAACAGTAATGATAACCACAGATAGAACAGTAATGATAGCCACAGATAGAACAGTAATGATAGCCACAGATAGAACAGTAATGATAGCCACAGATAGAACAGTAATGATAGCCACAGATAGAACAGTAATGATAGCCACAGATAGAACAGTAATGATAACCACAGATAGAACAGTAATGATAACCACAGATAGAACAGTAATGATAGCCACAGATAGAACAGTAATGATAACCACAGATAGAACAGTAATGATAGCCACAGATAGAACAGTAATGATAGCCACAGATAGAACAGTAATGATAGCCACAGATAGAACAGTAATGCCCCATTGTATTTAAGTGGTTCTCATTCAGCCTCTTTCAAAGGAACTAAATAAAATACATGAATATATTAATAAATAGATAAAATAAATACTCGAATATATATATAAATAGACCCCCCCAAAAAAAATAACCACTGTCCTTTTAACCCCTTGAAGCTCTGACGCGTTTTAGCATTTTATTTTGGCTATCATTAGACGATTTTATTTTGGCTATCATTAGACGATTTTATTTTGGCTATCATTAGACAATTTTATTTTGGCTATCATTAGATGATTTTATTTTGGCTATCATTAGACAATTTTATTTTGGCTATCATTAGACAATTTTATTTTGGCTATCATTAGACGATTTTATTTTGGCTATCATTAGACAATTTTATTTTGGCTATCATTAGACAATTTTATTTTGGCTATCATTAGATGATTTTATTTTGGCTATCATTAGACAATTTTATTTTGGCTATCATTAGACAATTTTATTTTGGCTATCATTAGACAATTTTATTTTGGCTATCATTAGACAATTTTATTTTGGCTATCATTAGACGATTTTATTTTGGCTATCATTAGACAATTTTATTTTGGCTATCATTAGACGATTTTATTTTGGCTATCATTAGACAATTTTATTTTGGCTATCATTAGACGATTTTATTTTGGCTATCATTAGACAATTTTATTTTGGCTATCATTAGACGATTTTATTTTGGCTATCATTAGACAATTTTATTTTGGCTATCATTAGACGATTTTATTTTGGCTATCATTAGACAATTTTATTTTGGCTATCATTAGACGATTTTATTTTGGCTATCATTAGACAATTTTATTTTGGCTATCATTAGACGATTTTATCTAGCTGAGGAAGGATCTGTGGGGATTAAAAGGGGTAAATACCAGCTCAATCAACCCTTTGACTTTCATATAATGTTACTAATCTGAATAAACCCGTATAATAGTAGCCAACACACAGAACAGAAACGCGTATCGGAGCTTGAGAGGGTTAATACGATAGTTACCGTAAACTCAGTGATGTTTGGATTAGAAACAAACGAATATTTTATGATGTTTCACTCTAATAGTCTAGTGATATTAAGGGGAGGTATTTAGTTTGTTCCCTAGACCTCCATCAACCTTAAAATTACACCCCCTTGAGTCCCTTTCAAGATAAATTTGTACATTTTTCGGTAGAAAAATGTCCCGTCCGAAGGCCGGTTCCTCTTAAATTACAGGCTCGCTATCGCTCGCCAGGATAAAATCGACACCTGAATTGCACGAAAGGTCTTAATATGGGGTGAAAGTTCTTAAAATCGCTAAACTAATGGGGCAAACGTTTTATAATATCAAAAGCAATGGGGCTAAACATGAGGGAGAAAGGGGTCAAGAAAAAAATCCCTCAAGTGGAGATCTCCCCTTAAGACGCTTCACCCTATTTACGTGTCGATGTATTTCTGGGCGAGCGACAGCAAGCCTGTAACTTAGAAATCGGCCTTCGGCCCGGTAATTTGTATATCGAAATGTATAGAAATTTAGCTTGAAGGGGTGGGAATTTTTTAGTTTGACGGAAATCTGGGATTTTTTTTTTTTGTTAGCTTAGGGGACACGGTAACATATATTTGCTCGAAAATGGCAAAACAAGCCAAATCCTCACTAATAATTAAACAAAATAGCATAATAACCCACAAGATGTCGGACCAGATTGCTTTAAGGGGGGATGTCCACTTGAGGGATTTTTTTCTTGACTCCTTTCTCCCTCATGTTTAGCCCCATTGCTTTTCTAATTTTAAGACGTTCGCCCCATTATTGTGACGATTTAAAGAACTTTCGACCCATTTCTGTCAATTTTAAGACCTTTCGTGCCATTTAGGTGGCGATTTTATCCTGGCGAGCGATAGCGAGCCTGTTATTTAAGAGGAACCGGCTTTCAGCCGGGAAATTTTTCTACCGAAAAATGTACAAATTTATCTTGAAAAGGGCTCAAGGGGGTGTAATCTTAAGCTTGAAGGATATCTACGGACCAAACTAAAAACCTCCCCTTAAGGGGATCATGTTTTGTTTTTCTCATTTAATTAATTTATTCATAATCTTTTTAGTTTCTCGCTTGAAAAACACCCCCTAGACCCCCAGTCAAGATAAATTTGTAAATTTTTCGGTAAAAATGGCCCGGCCGAAGGCCGGTTCCTCTTAGAATTACAGGCTCGCCAGGAAAAATCGAAACCTAAATGGCACGATAGGTCTTAAAATTGACAACGAAATGGAGCTATAACGGTGTTAAAATCGCCAAATTTATGGGCCGAACGTCTTAAAATGGGGCTAAACACGAGGGATAAAAGGGCCCCCCAAAACGACCCCTCTCCCCTTAAGGAGTGCTAATCATTTAGCATTCATTAGTTTTGACTGAATGAGAAATGCTAGTTATGATTTAATCGAAAGTCAACATTTGAACGAAAGCCAACTAATTAAAGATCTCCTATAATTTTGATAGGACGCGAAGGCAAAGATTACATCATTAAATTGCATGAGCAAGAGAGAGAGAGTGTGTGTGTGTGAGAGAGTGAGTGTGAGTGAGTGAGTGAGAGATTGTGAATGCGTGTGTGTGTGTGTGTGTGTGTGTGAGAGAGTGAGAGTTAGAGAGTTAGAGTGAGAGTGAGATACCGAGATGTATCCACACAGCTCCTACAATCCCAGCGAAGTGATCAGGACTTAATTCAGTAGAGATGGCAAATCCGAGGGTAAGGGAGAGTGGAAGGAATGGATAGCAAAGAATAGATAGCAATGAGAGAGAGAGAGAGACTCGTTTTACTATTATATAACTATTTTATCAAGCCTAGAAAGGGTATATGGAGGTTAAGGGGAGGTTTTTAGTTTCTTCCCTAGACTTCCATCAAGCTTGAAATTACACCCCCTTGATCCCCTTTCAAGATAAATGTGTACATTTTTCGGTAGAAAATTTCCCGGCCGAAGGCCGGTTGCTATTAAATTACAGGCTCGCTATTGCTCGCCAGGAAAAAATCGACACCTTAATGGCACGAGAGGTCTTAAAATTGACAGAAATGGGGCGAAAGTTATTAAAATCGCCAAACTAATGGGTCAAACGTCTTAAAATCTCAAAAGCAATGGGGCTACACATGAGGGAGAAGGAAGTTCGACAAATAATCCCTCAAGTGGAAACCTCCCCTTAAACCGATATCACACGAGCACTTTACCGGCACATGTATCCGAGTCACATTATCCGAGTAAACATGTAGCTAAAATTGAGGCTTCTACATGATACTTTTCTCTTTCCTTTTGGCTGTATTTTGTATCAGTCGATATCGGTCTCAAATTGCAGGCTCGCTTTCGCTTCCCAGGAAAACATCAACTCCTAAATGCCACGAACAGTCTTAACATTGACAAATATATGCGGGGAAAGGTCTTAAAATGACCAAACTATTGGGGCAAGCGTCTTATAATCTCAGAACAATGGGGCTAAACATGAGGGAGGAGGAGGCCAGAATCCCCCTCCCTTAATAAAAACAGTAGTTGGCTGTGTGTTGAGTGAGTGAGGGTGAAGGGTGGTGGCCAGATTTAGAGTGTGGGGTGGAGAGGCAGACTAAGTGGTGAGGTGGAGTGAGTGGGGTACGGGGGTTGTGTAAGGGAATAGGTGTGGTATGGGGTATGAGTGAGGATGATTGAGGTGGTCAGATTTAGAGTGTGGGGTGGAGAGGCAGACTAAGTGGTGAGGTGGAGTGAGTGGGGTACGGGGGTTGTGTAAGGGAATAGGTGTGGAATGAGGTGTGGTATGTGGTGGGTATGGGGGTATGAGTGAGGGTGGTGGTCAAATTTAGAGTGTGGGGTGGAGAGGCAGACTAAGTGGTGAGGTGGAGTGAGTGGGGTACGGGGGTTGTGTAAGGGAATAGGTGTGGTATGGGGTATGAGTGAGGATGATTGAGGTGGTCAGATTTAGAGTGTGGGGTGGAGAGGCAGACTAAGTGGTGAGGTGGAGTGAGTGGGGTACGGGGGTTGTGTAAGGGAATAGGTGTGGTATGAGGTGGGTATGAGGTATGAGTGAGGATGAAAAGTGGTGATCAGATTCAAAGTGTGGGGTGGAAAAATGTATAATTTGTGCAGTATTCCATTTTGTACCGATATCACACCATCGTTTACATATGTGTGTGTGTGTATGAGAGAGAGAGAGAGAGAGAGAGAGCGAGCGAGAGCGAGCTGAGAGTGAAGATAAACTGGGGTGTGAGAGACTGAGTGAGAGCCACAGAATTGGACCCCTTGGACCCGGGGTGAAGGAGGGAGGCAGAATTGATGAAATGAAAATAACCGAGGTCTTTAAATTACCTCTTTCTGCATTTAACCCCTTCTGTGCCGGCGCCGTCCGTTTACCTTTATTCTGGCTACTGTTAGGCGATTTTATTCAGTTTAGAAAGGACCTCCAGCCATTAACAGGCTTCCAATGATATCATTTAACCCTTTTCAACAAATAGAAATTAATGGAAAATGCTAGTGAATAATTATATGAGTGTAAACGCGGTCGTTTGGGAGACAGGGTCATGCGCCAGTTGTTGTTGTTCCCCAAGCTGTCTGACCGAACAGCCCCAAGGTCCCAAGCAAGGCCAAGGCCATAGCCAAGCGCCCCTATAGACCCCTCCCAGCTTTACCACTAAAAAAGCCCAGGTGACCGAAGCCACTCCCAGGCGAGGGGCTGAGGAGGGTGCGGAAACGCCCAGGACACTGATGCCCCACCCAGGGCCCTGTGCCCTTCATGTGCCAGTTAGACTAGATAGTAGTCCGTCAGGCGCCTGGCTCGGGGAGCCGGTATAGTAATGAAGGGTACGCCTGGAAGCATGGTGGGCGGGCTTGTAGTGGCGGCTCCGCTGCGGGTCTGCCTGCGGAAATCAGAGCCTCTCCGGGAGATCTGGGACTTGGGAATATAGCTGAGGACCCCAAATGGGCCTGAGTCTCTGGGTATTTCTCCTGGATGACCTAGATGTGTGATTTTGTGTTTAATTTTGTTTTGTTTTTCTCCTGTGTTGTGATGTGCATGTTTGGGCTCTGTCTTGAGTCCCCCCCCCCCCCCAAAAAAAAAAAATGGGGTAAGTGCCAGAGTACATGCATACATATATACATGCAACCCTTTTCACTACCACAGATATCCTTCTTAAACTGCAAAAATTTGACTAAGTATAGCTAGAATAAAATTTAAAAGACGTCGCCGGTACAGAAGGGGTTAAGGATGCAATTTCATATAACTTTGGCTTACAATAGAATTTTTTAATCAGGTTTGGAAGGCCCTCATTGGCTCAAATAGGTAACAACTATATCCATTAACTCTTGCTCCCACAAGTTTTTCCTAAGCTGAATAAAGGTGTCTAGTAATAGTCAGAATAGACATAAAAAGCGTCAGAATCCACAAGGAGTTATGTTGCTAAAAGGTTATTCCAATGTTATTATCCTCAACGCAAAACTATAAATTATTCCTGGACTCCAAAACTATGCAATACTTTGTTGCATGTGGCTGTTCTTTTTTGGTCTATTTATTTATTTTGGTCTATTTATTTATTTTGGTCTATTTATTTATTTTTGTCTATTTATTTATTTTGGTCTAGGGCCTATTTATTTATTTTGGTCTATTTATTTATTTTGGTCTATTTATTTATTTTTGTCTATTTATTTATTTATCTATTTATTTATTTTGGTCTATTTATTTATTTTAGTCTATTTATTTATTTATTTTAGTCTATTTGTTTATTTATTTTAGTCTATTTATTTATTTATTTTAGTCTATTTGTTTATTTATTTTAGTCTATTTATTTATTTTGGTCTATTTATTTATTTTGGTCTATTTATTTATTTTTGTCTATTTATTTAGTTTGGTCTATTTATTTATTTTGGTCTATTTATTTATTTTTGTCTATTTATTTATGTTGGTCTATTTATTTATGTTGGTCTATTTATTTATTTTGGTCTATTTATTTATTTTGGTCTATTTATTTATTTTGGTCTATTTATTTATTTTGGTCTATTTATTTATTTTGGTCTATTTATTTATTTTGGTCTATTTATTTATTTTGGTCTATTTATTTACTTTGGTCTTTATTTATTTTGGTCTATTTATTTAGTTTTGTCTATTTATTTATTTTGTCTATTTATTTATTTATCTATTTATTTATTTTGGTCTATTTATTTATTTATCTATTTATTTATTTGGTCTATTTATTTATGTACTTCTTGGTTTCTTCGCTAGACCTCCATCAAGCTTAGAAAAACACCCTCTGGACCCCACTTCAAGATAAATTTTTACATTTTCCGGTAGAAAAACTTCTCGGCCGAAGGCCGGTTCCTCTTTTAATTACAGGCTTGCTATCGCTCGCCAGGGACACATCGACAACTAAATTGTAATAAAGGTCTTACAATTGACAACGAAATGGGGCGAAAGGTGTTAAAATCGCCAAACCAATGGGCTGAACGTCATAATATCTCAAAACTAATGGGGCTAAGCATGAGAGAGAAAGGGGTAAAAAAATAAAAAAATAAAAAATAAAAAAAAAAATACCTTCCCCTTAATGTTGGTGGTGTAATGGTTTAGATGCTTATGTTCTGGGTGTGGTGTCCCGAGTTCGAATCCCGGGAGGACCCATATGCTTTCATTAGTTTATTCAAGTACATTGGAGTTTATAATGGATGATTAATGTTAACCCTTACAGTACCAGGGACGTCCTTTTCGTCACAGTCAGGAAACTTTTGGACGATTTTATTCATCTTAAGAAGGACATGTAGCAATAATAAGGCCTCAAACTATCTTAACTAACCATTATAACTACCATACTGCCATACCCATAGCTTACTCTGACTGTTCCTTTTACTTATATATCTTCTAGATCTCAAGTGGCGGCGTCTTTTCCGTGGATTGACCTCCCTACTGCCAACCTAGAAGTTGGCAGATTGGGAGACAAAGTGTCACATTTTTCCCTTACCCCTCAACTTTCCCTTCATAATTACTGAGGGGCACAGGGCCTTGGGTGGGGCTTTGGTTTCCCGGGCGTTTCCGGACCCTCCTCAGCTCCCTGCCTTGGAGTGGCTTCGGTCACCCGGGCTTTGTTAGTGGTAAGCAGGGAGGATTTTGTGGGGGCGCTCGTTTATGGCCTTGGCCTTGGCCTTGCTCGAGACCTTGGGGCTGTTCGGCCAGACAGCCCGGGGAACAACAACAACAACAACAACTACCAAAGATATTTCGTAAGTTGCATTATTCTAACAATAGCTAGAATCGAACAATAACACACGTCGCTGGTGCTCAAAAGGGTTAAGAACGGGGTGTTCCTTAACCCTTTCACGCATTTATGACGCAGAGGTTGCCAGATTAGCAATAAGAAATAGGGTTCTCTCACTCTTATAATTACCTCTCCAAAATTAGTTTTCTGCCCACAGCTAACTCAAAGACAACTGCAGAGGTTGAAGTAACTAAACTAAAGGTTTCTAAATACCCCTGATGGTAACAAAGGCTTTAAAGTATCCCCAATAGGCTCAACACAGCTAACTCAAAGACAACTGCAGAGGTTGAAGTAACTAAACTAAAGGTTTCTAAATACCCCTGATGGTAACAAAGGCTTTAAAGTATCCCTAATAGGCTCAACACAGCTAACTCAAAGACAACTGCAGAGGTTGAAGTAACTAAACTAAAGGTTTCTAAATACCCCTGATGGTAACAAAGGCTTTAAAGTATCCCTAATAGGCTCAACACAGCTAACTCAAAGACAACTGCAGAGGTTGAAGTAACTAAACTAAAGGTTTATAAATACCCCTGATGGTAACAAAGGCTTTAAAGTATCCCTAAGGCTCAACACAGCTAACTCAAAGACAACTGCAGAGGTTGAAGTAACTAAACTAAAGGTTTCTAAATACCCCTGATGGTAACATTTGCTTTAAAGTATCCCTAATAGGCTCAACACAGCTAACTCAAAGACAACTGCAGAGGTTGAAGTAACTAAACTAAAGGTTTTTAAATACCCCGGATGGTAACAAAGGCTTTAAAGTATCCCCAATAGGCTCAAAATCGCGTCATATGTCGGAGAGGGTTAATAGCTATTCATGTATATAATTATTTATCTGAATATCTAACTA
This sequence comes from Paralithodes platypus, assembly GCA_032716605.1. Taxonomy (NCBI): domain Eukaryota; kingdom Metazoa; phylum Arthropoda; class Malacostraca; order Decapoda; family Lithodidae; genus Paralithodes; species Paralithodes platypus. The sequence goes on from CM064525.1 coordinate 59,199,388, forward strand.
CCCCCCTTCAAGATAAATTTGTATATATTTCGGCAGAAAAATATGCCGGCCAAAGGTCGGTTCCTTTTAGAGTTACAGGCTCACTTTCGCTCGCCAGGAAAAAATTGACAACTAAATGACACGTAAGGTCTTTATATTGACAAATAAATGGGGCGAAAGGTTTTAAAATCGCCAAACTAATGGAACGAACGTCTTAAAATCTCAAAGCTAGTGGGGCTAAACATGAGGGAGAAAAATCAACTACCTTCCCTTACAGCTTGTGTATGTGTGGTGTATATGTGTATCATGGCAGTATATGTGTCGGTCCGTGTGATTTATGTGTTGGAGGAATCGATACACTTTCTGAAGCAAATGTGTCTTTGTTGGTTACTGATAGAGGTGTGTGTGTGTGTGTGAGTGTGTGTGTGTGTTGTGTGTGCCTGTGTGTGTGTGTGTGTGTGGTTGTGCATGCTTGACTCGTGCCTGGCAGTATGATAGCGTGCTGTGTGTGTGTTTGTGTGTGTCTGTATGTGTGTTGTGTGTGCCTGTGTGTATGTGTGTGCATGCTTGACTTGTGCCTGAGAGTACGGTAGCGTGCCGTGTGTGTGTTTGCATGCCGGAGTGAGTTAGTGGTGAGGTGTGACATGTCAGAGAGAGATATTAAGGAAGGCTAATATGTTTGTGCATGTAATGTGTGTATGAGAGATTGTAGGGGAGGGAGAGAGAGAGAGAGAGAGAGAGATATAGATATATATATATATATATATATATATATAGAGAGAGAGAGAGAGAGAGTGTGTGTGTATGTGTGTGTGTGTGTTCTAATATATGCACACATGTATAATTGCATATTCATATATTTTCAAGAAAGAATGTGATTCTTCTGTTTAACTTGTAAAACATTACATAGCCATTGTTTACATATTGACATTATATACAATATGTACTATATATATATATATATATATATATATATATATATATGAATAAATACATAGAAAACCAATATGTATGATGCTACTGGAACTATACCCGCCATTCCCAGTGTATTAAGGGGAGGTTTTTAGTTTGGTCCGTAGATATCCTTCAAGCTTAAGATTACACCCCCTTGAGCCCCTTTCAAGATAAATTTGTACATTTTTCGGTAGAAAAATTTCCCGGCTGAAAGCCGGTTCCTCTTACATTACAGGCTCGCTATCGCTCGCCAGGATAAAATCGACACCTAAATGGCACGAAAGGTCTTAAAATTGACAGAAATCGGTTGAAAGTTCTTAAAATCGTCAAAATAATGGGGCAAACGTCTTGAAATTAGAAAAACAATGGGGCTAAACATGAGGGAGAAAGGAGTCAAGAAAAAAATCCCTCAAGTGGAAATCTCCCCTTAAGCATGAGAACAGCCGACGAACTAGTAAATATTAAGTTGATTTAATTACGTTCCCTCCACCAACCGACTTGACTTCTAAACTCAATTAAGGGGAGGTTTCCACTTGAGGGATTTTGTTCTCGATTCCTTTCTCCCTCATGTTTAGCCCCATTGCTTTTCTAATTTTAAGGCGTTCGCCCAATTATTTTGACGATTTTAAGAACTTTCGACCCATTTCCGTCAATTTTAAGACCTTTCGTGCCATTTAGGTGTCGATTTTATCCTGGCGAGCGATAGCGAGCCTGTAATATAAGAGGAACCGGCTTTCAGCCGGGACATTTTTCTACCGAAAAATGTACAAATTTATCTTGAAAGGAGCTCAAAGGGGTGCAATCTTAAGCTTGATGGATATCTAGAGACCAAACTAAAAACCTCCCCTTAACCTAGCACCCTCCCCTTAAACTAAAAACCTCCCCTTAAACTAAAAACCTCCCCTTAAACTAAAAACCTCCCCTTAAACTAAAAACCTCCCCTTAAACTAAACCTCTCCTTAAAACTAAAAACCTCCCCTTAAACTAAAAACCTCCCCTTAAACTAAAAACCTCCCCTTAAACTAAAAACCTCCCCTTAAACTAAAAACCTCCCCTTAATGAAATCAACAAATACATGTGGCAGTCCAGGGAGAGCAGTGGATGTTGGTGTAGCGCTGATAAGGAAGGTAAGCGAGTGGAAGCTACCTGTGCTGCTGTTTGCTGATGATACAGTTCTGATGAGCGATAATGAATGGGAGTTTGCAGGGTCTGGTAAATATGTTTGGAACAGTTTGCGAAAAACGGAATCTGAAGGTAAATGCGGGGAAGAGCAAGGTTATGGTCTTTGAAAGGGTGTGAGGTGAAGTTGAACGGTCAGGCTATGGAGATTGTCAGCTCATTTAAGTATCTGGGCAGTGTGTTGAGTAAGGATGGGACTATGGATGAAGAAGTGCGGGAGAGGGTGCAACAGGGGAAGAGGGTTGTAGGAATGCTGAAAGCAGTAACAAGAAATAGGGTGGTCAGCATGGAAGTGAAGAAGTTCTTGCATGACAGTGTGGTAATCCTGACAATGACTTACGGAAGCGAAGCATGGACGTTGTCGGAGAGATACACACCAAGAGTGAGAGGGGTGGAAATGAGTTACTTGAGAACTGCGTGTGGAGTTACATGGAGGGATAGACAGACGAATGAGGAAGTAAGAGGGAGGTGTGGTGTGGAGGTAGATGTGCTGGAAAGTGTGAAAAGGAACACCTTGAGATGGTTCGGCCATGTGGAACGTATGGGAAGCGAGAGAATGACTAAGAGGGTGTACAAGAGCAAGGTGGAAGGACAGAGAGGGAGAGGTGGAAGGATGGACTGAGGAAGTATATAGATGAAGGCGGTGCTGGTTGGGAGGAGGGGCGTCGACTGACTGGGGACAGAGGTGCATGGGGGCGTTTCGTTCGTGGCCACCCCTTCAGGGATCACGGCGTCAGGCAATAGATAGATAGATTATTATTATTATTATTATTATTATTATTATTATTATTACGCACATACAAACACAAATCTTGCACAACCCATGCATAAAAAGTACCGTATTTTCAACCTTTTAAGCTTATTGACTATAAATACCAAATACCCCCCCCCTCCCCCCCCCCCCCCCCCCCCCCCCCCCCCCCCCCTCCCCCCCCCCCCCCCCCCCCCCCCCCCCCCCCCCCCCCCCCCCCCACCCCCCCCCCCCCCCCCCCCCCCCCCCCCCCCCCCCCCCCCCCCCCCCCCCCACCCCCCCCCCCCCCCCCCCCCACCCCGTGCGTGCGTGAGGCCGAGCACGAATGGAAAGGTACAGTCGGCCAAATAGGTGATGTCGCGGCACCAAGTACATTTCGATCCATAATTGGTATCAGCATTATATCTAAGCATTAATTGATGGTTGCGAGTGAGATATACAAACATGTTCCTGTCTTTACACACCCTATTCAACATCTGACTGGCATTAAGAGGAGTCACCGTTTTTTTTTTTCTCCTTTTCTCTCTTTCCCTGGCTTGTATCCATTCGGCCCCATTCAGCCAACTGTTTTAAGACGTTTATCCCCATCCAGGTGTCGATTTCTTTCTGGCGAGCGATAGCGTGCCAGCATTGTATGGAGAAATCCGGCTTCGCCGGAGACATTTTTCTATCGAAAAATTTACAAATTTAGCTTGCTAGCAAAACAAAAATATATATGTTGGCTCACTACCGCTCGTCAGGAAAATATTGACACCTTGATGGGGGTAAACGTCTTAAAACAGTAGGCTGAAAGGAGTCGAATGGATACAAGTCAAAGAGAGAGGGAGAGAAAGAGAAAAAAAAAGCGAGGTGGGCTCCGTTAATACAGCACACAGCGAGCCAAACGTAATGACAGCGGCCGGCACGACTTACTTGGCCATGCCGTACGTCCACAGTCTGGGGCACGATTCCCGTTTCGTGCGTGTACAGTCGCTCACACAAATTCGTGGACCCCCTTTCATGTTTTCGTTACGCAAATATAACTTTTTTGTATGTTTTGGATGGCACTCGCCTTTCAATACATAGTGTCTATAGTTTTTGTTGTTGATGGGTAGACAATACAACTCCTCAATTGACCACTTAGCGAGTTTCTGGCTATAAGGAAGTTGGTGCCGTAAACATCGGTATTAAACAGAAATGCAATAATAAAGTAGATGTTTAAGGGGAGGTTTCTAGTTGATTCCCTAGACTTCCATCAAACTTAAAATTACTCCCCCTAGACCCCCTTTCAAGATAAACTTGTACATTTTTCGGTAGAAAAATGTCCCGGCTGAAAGCCGGTTCCTCTTATATTACAGGCTCGCTATCGCTCGCCAGGATAAAATCGACACCTAAATGGCACGAAGGGTCTTAAAATTGACAGAAATGGGTCGAAAGTTCTTAAAATCGTCAAAATAATGGGGCGAACGTCTTAAAATTAGAAAAGCAATGGGGCTAAACATGAGGGAGAAAGGAGTCATGAAAAAAATCTCTCAAGTGGAAATCTCCCCCTTAATGAATACAACGTGTGTTGTATTTCGTTGTATGTATACAGTATATGTACTACAACAGCATTTTAGTTGGTGATTCTGGTAAATATCAATGTAAACACAACTCCAACTTCCTTATAGCTTGAAACTCGCAAGTGGTCAATTCGTTTGCACGGATATAATTCCATTCCACGATTTTTTTTTAATGACTACGGTTGGCCAATTAAGTCGTGTCTCCGCTGTCTTCACGTTTTGCTCGCTGTGTGCTGTATTAATGTCTGTCAGATGTTGAATAGGGTGTGTAAAGCTAGGAACATGTTTGTATATCTCACTCGAAACGATGAATTAACGCTTAGATAGCGCTGATACCAATTATTGATCGAAATATATTTGGTGCCGCGACATCATTTATTTGGTCGATTTTAAGTGATATCATTTGTGACTGCGAGATTTATGATTGCGAATGGAAGAGAGGGTTTGCTTGACTTACGGTATGCTTGCGTGGATATATGTGCCTTTAGGGTATTGTACAGTCGCGCTAATAAGTGATGTTTCGGCACCGATTATGTTTTGATCAATAATTGGTACCAGCAATATATATTTAGGCCTATACATGTTTTTTTTTTTTTTTTTTTTTTTTTAGTGAGATACACCAACATGTTCCTACACTTACCCACCTTATTCATCATCCGACAGACATTAATACAGCACACAGAGCGAGCCAAACGTAATGACAGCTGGGACATGACTTATTAGGGTATTGTATGCTCGGTAGGTAGGGTCGACTAGTCATTTCGTGCGTGGAATTCACCAAGCAAATACTACGCTTAAAATATACTACGCTTAAAATATACTACACTTAAAATATACTACGCTTAAAATACACTACGCTTAAAATACACTACGCTTAAAATACACTATGCTTAAAATATACTACGCTTAAAATATACTACACTTAAAATACACTACGCTTAAAATATACTACGCTTAAAATACACTACGGTTAAAATACACTACGCTTAAAATACACTACGCTTAAAATACACTACGCTTAAAATATACTACGCTTAAAATATACTACGCTTAAAATACACTACGCTTAAAATACACTACGCTTAAAATATACTACGCTTAAAATACACTACGCTTAAAATACACTACGCTTAAAATACACTACGCTTAAAATACACTACGCTTAAAATACACTACGCTTAAAATACACTACGCTTAAAATATACTACGCTTAAAATATACTACGCTTAAAATACACTACGCTTAAAATACACTACGCTTAAAATACACTACGCTTAAAATATACTACGCTTAAAATACACTAGATGTAGGCTAAAACAAATGTCTGCCAGAGCGTATGGTACTTAAGGGGAGATTTCCACTTGAGGGATTTTTTTTGAACCCCTTTCTCCCTCATGTATAGCCCCGTTGCTTTTGATATTTTAAGACGTTCGCCCCATTAGTTTGGCGATTATAAGAACCTTCACCCCATTTCTGTCAATTTGAAGACCTTTCGTGCCATTTAGGTATCGATTTTTTCCTGGTGAGCGATAGCGAGCCTGTAATTTAAGAGTAAGCGGCCTTCGGCCGGGACATTTTTCTACCGAAAAATGTACAAATTTATCTTGTAAGGGGGTCTAGGGGGTGTAATTTTAAGTTTGATGGAGGTCTAGAGAACACACTAAACACCTTCCCTTAAGGGAGCTCAGACGGTATTGTGCAGCAGAATTTACTGGTTTAGCTCAATGGTTTAAGGAGGGGGTTTAGTTTGCTCACTAAACCTCTATCTAAATTTGTAAATTTTTCGATAGAAAATGGTCTCCGGCGAAGCCGGTTTTCTCCATACAATGCTGGCTCGTTATCGCTCGCCAGAAAGAAATCGACTCCTGGATGGGGATACACGTCTTAAAACAGTTGGCTGAATGGGGCCGAACGGATACAAGCCAGGGAAAGAGACAGAAGGAGAGAAAGATAAAAAAAAAAGCCGGGGACCTCCCTTAAGAGAACTCCAGTCCCCTGTTGTTGTTTTTTTCCTTTTTCTGAAGTATGTGGTATATAATAAAGAGCAGTATATGGTCTCCCTTGTGAGTGTATCCCCATATTATTGTCCACGACTGTACAGCGGGTTAGAGGGATGGTGGGGTAGGCTACAGCGGGTTGGATCGATACATACTGACACACTTACTTATGGGGGTAGTAGTCGCGTTTTCTGGACTCCCTTCTCCCTCATGTAGTGCATGTTTTTTGGTCTATGTACTTGTGTATTAAGGGGAGGTATTTAGTTTGTTCCCTACTTTTTCATCAAGCTTAAAATTACACCCCCTAGACCCCCTCTCAAGATAAATTTGTACATTTTTCGGTAGAAAAATGTCCCGGCCGGAGGCCGGTTGCTCTTAAATTACAGGCTCGCTGTCGCTCGCCAGGAAAAAATCGACACCTTAACGGCACGAAAGGTCTTAAAATTGACAGAAATGGGGCAAAATGTCTTAAAATATCCAAACTACTAGGGCGAAGGTCTTAAAATCTCAAAAGCAATGGGGCTAAACATGAGGGAGAAAGGGGTAAAGAAAAAAATCCCTCAAGTGGAAATCTCCCCTTAATGTATTTTGAGTTCCCTCGCTAGATCTCCATCAAGCTTAAACAAAAAAAACACCCCCTAGACCCCCTGTCAAGATAAATTTGTCCCGGAAGAAGGTCGATTCCTTCTAAAATATATTTTGTTTTGTTCATTAATTTCACCACAACACCAAACCCCTCCAATGAAATTAATGAAAGCATATAATTGTGATCCACCAGGATTCGAACCCGGGTTATCACGCACAAATGTTTAGCCACCTTAAGCCGGTATCACACGAGAGCTTTTATAGTAAACATTCCATGATCAACATTTTTCTGGCAATATTTCTGGAATATTTTGCACTGGTATCGGAAACTAGACTGATGATAGATGAACTTAGGCAACCAAAATATTATATATGTTGACCTCATAAGCTGCCAGACCAGTGTTGAGGATAAATGTTGAGTGAAAAAGCGCTCGTGTGATACCGGCTTTAACCATTACACCACCAAGACGGTAAAATGACAGGCTCGCTATCGTTCGCCAGGAAAAACTCGGCACCTAAATGACACAAAGGTGATAATATTGATATTAACCCTCTCCGACATATGACGCGATTTTGAGCCTATTAGGGATACTTTAAAGCTTTTGTTACCACCTGGGGTATTTAGAAACCTTTAGTTTAGTTACTTCAACCTCTGCAGTTGTCTTTGAGTTAGCTGTGTTGAGCCTATTGGGGATACTTTAAAGCCTTTGTTACCATCAGGGGTATTTAGAAACCTTTAGTTTAGTTACTTCAACCTCTGCAGTTGTCTTTGAGTTAGCTGTGTTGAGCCTATTGGGGATACTTTAAAGCCTTTGTTACCATCAGGGGTATTTATAAACCTTTACTTTAGTTACTTCAACCTCTGCAGTTGTCTTTGAGTTAGTTGTGTTGAGCCTATTAGGGATACTTTAAAGCCTTTGTTACCATCAGGGGTATTTAGAAACCTTTAGTTTAGTTACTTCAACCTCTGCAGTTGTCTTTGAGTTAGCTGTGTTGAGCCTATTGGGGATACTTTAAAACCTTTGTTACTATCAGGCGTATTTAGAAACCTTTAGATTAGTTACTTCAACCTCTGCAGTTGTCTTTGAGTTAGCTGTGTTGAGCCTATTGAGGATACTTTAAAGCTTTTGTTACCACCAGGGGTATTTAGAAACCTTTAGTTTAGTTACTTCAACCTCTGCAGTTGTCTTTGAGTTAGCTGTGTTGAGCCTATTGGGGATACTTTAAAGCCTTTGTTACCATCAGGCGTATTTAGAAACCTTTAGTTTAGTTACTTCAACCTCTGCAATTGTCTTTGAGTTAGCTGTGGGCAGAAAACTAATTTTGGAGAGGTAATTATAAGAGTGAGATAACTCTTTTTCTTATTGCTAATCTGGCAACCTCTGCGTCATATGAGCGTGAAAGGGTTAATATATTATGTCTCAAAACCGCCAAAGTAATAGAACAAATGTCTGAAATTCTCAAAACAGGAAAAAATCGAACCTAAATGGCACGAATAGTCTTAACATCGACGAATAAATGGGGCGAAAGGTCTTAAAATCGACAAACTAACGGCACGAAAATCTTAAAACTTCAAAACAAATATGCTAAACACGAGGGAGAATGGGGTCCATAAAAAGCGAGTACTACCTCCCCCTTCATATATTGTAATAATCCCTGGAGCCACATTCCTTGCGTCAGTAGTGTCCCCAAATCAACGGTCATTAGCTTAAGGGGAGGTAGTACTCGCTTTTTCTGGACCCCCTTCTCCCTCGTGTTTAGCATATTAGTTTTGAAGTTTTAAGATTTTCGTGCCGTTAGTTTGTCGATTTTAAGACCTTTCGCCCCATTTCTTCGTCAATGTTAAGACTATTCGTGCCATTTAGGTGTCGATTTTTTCCTGGCGAGCCATAGCGAGCCTGTAATTTTAGAAGGGACCGGCCTTCGGCCGGAACATTTTTCTACCGAAAAATGTAAAATTTTATCTTGAAAGGGGGTTTAGGGGGTGTTATTTTAAGCTTGATGGAGGTCTGTCGAGGAAACTCAAAAATAAATAAATTAATAAATACATAGACCAAAAACCAAGCACTACCCCCTTAAGTTTACCAGTAGTGCGGTCATTATTATTAGTCCAGGATATCTGACCAATAACTTCTATAATACAACATAAATACAATAGGCCTATATGCGAAAATACCAAAAATAACTCGGGGTTGTTCGGCCAGGCAGCGTAGGAAATGATTACTACTACTCAACAAGGCCTAGCATTCTTACCGTTTGGGAAGGGCCAGCCAGGGAATAGGTGTGGAAATGTACACACCTTTACTCTAGCCCAGTTTTGAGTTATAGAGGTATATGTGGACTCAAGATGGCTGGCCGTATTATAATGAATGGTCTGCGGTGCGCAACGCTTTAAGGGGGGTGACCTGCTTTTTGTTATTTCTGTCCTTTTCGCTCTTTCTCTGGCTTGTATCCATTCGGCCCCATTCAGCCAACTATTTTAAGACGTTTATCCCCATCTAGGTGTCGATTTCTTCCTGGCGAGCGATAGCGAGCCAGCATTATATGAAGAAATCCGGCTTCGCCGGAGACATTTTTCTATCGAAAAATGTACAAATTTAGCCTGCTGTCAAACAAAAATAAAAAATATGCTGGTTCGCTACCGCTCACCAGTAAAAAAATTACACCTGGATGGGGATAAACGTCTTAAAACAGTAGGCTGAATGGAACCAAATGGATACAAGCCAGAGAAAGATAGAAAAGGACAGAACAAAAATAGGTCACCCCCATTAAGTCCCCGCAAACGTTTATTGATGAAAGTAAAAGCGCATGGAATACAAGGCGGTGTGTTGAAATGGATAGCAAATTGGCTCAGCGACAGAAAGCAAAGAGTAGTCATAAACGGTAAGGCATCCAAATGGATCAATGTAAGTAGCGGAGTACCCCAGGGATCGATATTGGGGCCAATTTTCTTCTCCTAGTTTACATTAAGGACATAAACGAGGGTCTCACCTGTGCAGTCTCAAAGTTTGCTAACGATACACACATTGCAAATAGAGTACTCTCAAATGACAAACACCTTGCCTTAAATCCAAGACTGACTGCATTTATAAATGAATATATATATATATATATATATATATATATATATATATATATATATACAGTATAATTATATATATATATATATTTTTTTTTAACTAACAGCTGTCCCCTACTAACATCTTTTAAGCTTGTCACGGTAATTTGTCCCAGGGTCAGTCTGCCCTTTCCATTTTTCCCTTACCCACTCTAAACCACTGTTTGGACACTTGACCATCAGTGTTTTGGAGGGCAAGCAGCCTTGAGGGGTCGCTGGACCTGTTGTTGGTTGATTTCCTTTGTACTCCATTGTACTTTATGCCTTGCTTGTGCCATTCTGCAACTCCCCCTTTCAGCAGTGGTACGGTGGTGAACATGCTCCAACTATTTAATTTGATTGTTTATATACGTGGCGTGCCGGGCTTGTGTATGTCGTGACGGTCAGCTGTTACTCGCTATACTGTCCTCTCTCTCTCCTTCGTGCCCGGCCGTTTTTGTTTTTTTGTTTTGTTTTGTTTTTTACCAGGCCATGATGAAGACCAGACCGTTATTTATGTTCTCGTCTGCATTACACCAATTTGCCGCGCTGTGTTGGTTTCTGACGGGCGTATTGAGGGTGGCGGGGGACTCCAATGGTTTTAAGGGGACCCACCTCGTGTTTTTTTCTCTCTCTCTCTCCATTTCTCTCTCTAGGTTGTATCAATTCGACCCCACGCAGAGTAGTTTTAGGACGTTTGTCCCCATTCAGGTGTCGATATTTAAAAAACAAAAAAATTGACAGCAGGCTAAATTTGTAAATGTTTTGAAAGAAAAAATTCTCCGGCGAAGCCGGATTTCTTCATACAATGCTGGCTCGCTATTGCTCGCCAGGAAGAAAGCGACACCTGGATGGGGATAAACGTATTAAAACAGTAGGCTGAATGGGGCCGAATGGATACAACCCAGAGAGAGGAAAGGAGAACAAAAAGTAGGTCACTCCCCTTAAGTGCTTGGGTGAAGAGGGGGAATGGAGAGCGGGAGCTAAAATTTATATTGTTAGTTTAGGTAAAAAAAATAAAAAATAAATAAAAAAATGTAATAGTGTCTTAGAAGGATTGAGTGGGTTACGATCGATTGTTTTCTGGCTCGTGGATGGTGGTCATTAACCCTTTGAGTACCAGCTGCGATGTGGGTTATATTTTATTCTAGCTATATTTGGACGATGCAGCTAAGGAAGGATCTGTAGTAGCTAAATGGGTTGGTAGAGATAGTTTGAAGCATTTATATTGCTAGAGGTCCTTCCTAAGCTGACTAGAATCGTCTAACAGTTGCCAGAATAGGATTAAAAGGGCGTCCCCGGTACTGTATGGCTTAATGGCAGTGTATTGCAAAAGTCAGACGATTTAATGCAAGAATATGTTATCTGTTTATATGTGCAGTATGTATAAAGATGGTGAGTTACATAGAGTTAGATAGATACACAGACTTCACAGACCTTGCTCTCTCCCCACCCACCACGTATTCACTAGCTCAGCAAACCTACACTCATTGGAGATCTTTACGAGGCTATGCAGGTAGAAGATCCGATGACGTTCTTTTCAATATATTCTAGCAGCTATTAGACGATTTTATTCACTTTTGGAAGGATCTGTGGTAGCTAAAAGGATTACTTGAGATAGTTTGTCTTTTAATGGTTAGAGCTCAGTACCCTCATAAAATAGGTACCCTAGTCGGACTGTACGCTCATATAATAGGTACCCTAGTCGGACAGTACGCTCATATAATAGGCACACTAGTTGGACAGTACCCTCATATAATAGGCACCCTAGTCGGACAGTACCCTCATATAATAGGTACCCTAGTCGGACAGTACCCTCATATAATAGGTACCCTAGTCGGACAGTACCCTCATATAATAGGTACCCTAGTTGGACAGTACCCTCATATAATAGGTACCCTAGTCGGACAGTACCCTCATATAATAGGTACCCTAGTCGGACAGTACCCTCATATAATAGGCACCCTAGTCGGACAGTACCCTCATATAATAGGTACCCTAGTTGGACGGTACCCTCATATAATAGGTACCCTAGTTGGACAGTACCCTCATATAATAGGTACCCTAGTTGGACGGTACCCTCATATAATAGGTACCCTAGTTGGACGGTACCCTCATATAATAGGTACCCTAGTTGGACGGTACCCTCATATAATAGGTACCCTAGTTGGACGGTACCCTCATATAATAGGTACCCTAGTTGGACGGTACCCTCATATAATAAGTACCCTAGTCGGACAGTACCCTCATATAATAGGTACCCTAGTCGGACAGTACCCTCATATAATAGGTACCCTAGTCGGACAGTACCCTCATATAATAGGCACCCTAGTCGGACAGTACCCTCATATAATAGGCACCCTAGTCGGACAGTACCCTCATATAATAGGTACCCTAGTCGGACAGTACCCTCATATAATAGGTACCCTAGTCAGACCCAAATCCCATAACCCATCACAGCACCCAGTCTATTCTTTAGGCTCAAGCACAACATTTCGGGGATTAGAGGCGAGATATATGTCTAGGTGACTGTTGGAACCTTGGATGGTGCAGCTATCTGTGACATTGTCTTGCAGTTTATTCCATAATATACTACTTAAGGAAAGAACACAAAATATGATAATTAAAAGTAACCACATAAATACAAACATAAATAAATAAACACACACACACACACACACATATATATATATATATATATATATATATATATATATATATATATATACAGTATATGCTGCGTATAGATGCAAATACAACTTTTCACTGGAATGTTTTGTTTAGTGTAACTCGGATTATCTATTAAAAGTATCTGATGGTGTCTATGTTAACACTTTTTAGTCTGCGGGTGGGCTTTTTGGACCTCCCCAGTTTTCCTCCAATTGTTTGGAGATTTTATGATATTTCAACCCATGAATTTGGCGATAATAAGATCTTTCACCCCAACTGGGTGAGTGATAACAAGCCTGTAACTTAAACGAAATCGGCTGTTGGCCGGGACACGTTTCTACCGAAAAATTTACAAATCTAGTTTGAAGGGGGTCTACTGTAGGTGGGCATTTTTTGTTATTATTATTATTATTTTGTTTAAGGAAGTCTGGGAAGGTGTTTTTGTTAATGTAGGTGACAAACTAAATTTCATTGCTCGAAAATGGCAAAACCGAGCAAATTATTCAATAATCATTAAACCAAACATCATAATAATCAACAAGAGGTCGGATCAGATAGAGTTAAAGGGTTGAATTTGATGAAAAGAGTAAAAGCTAAAATCTGGAGGGTGAATTTGCAGTTTAGTGGCATTTCTCTTTCTCTCTCTCTCTCTCTCTCTCTCTCTCTCTCTCTCTCTCTCTCTCTCTCTCTCTCTCTCGTGTGGTGGTTGGGAGGAAGCTGGACTTAGCTGCATGAAGGGCGGGGAGTTTAGTTGACCTGAGCACGCTAGGGCCACGAGAGAGAGAGAGAGAGGTAGAGAGAGAGAGAGAGAGAAAGAGAGAGAGAGAGAGAGAGAGAGAGAGTTACATAGATATATTGACTGCACAGACCTTGCTGCCCCTACTCAATAGTCCGAACTTAATTCTAACCAAATTTGCTACTAAGTGAAAATTATGGTTAGCAAAGCAGAAGGCTCTCTCCCCACCCAGAGATATATATATATATATATATATATATATATATATATATATATATATATATATATATATATATATATATATATATATAGAGAGAGAGAGAGAGAGAGAGAGAGAGAGAGAGGTGGGTCCTATGATAGATGATCAAATTAGTATTTTCAAGTTTGACTAATTTCCAAAGTGAAATACATTGTTTATGCCGACTCCAGCTGGCCGCACCCTCGTTCAGTTTCCCTCGCGAGGCTCACCTAGATTATAGCAATCCTTGCTCTCGGTCAGAATTCAGGTTTCCCTGTTCTGTTTTAACCCTCTGAGTACCAGCGACGTGTGTTATATTGTATTCTAGCTGTATTTAGACGTTATTATGTAGCTTGGGAAGGATCTGTGGTAGTTAAAAGGGTTAGTGGAGATAGTTTGAAGCCTAATTATTGCTAGAGGTCCTTCCTAAGCTGAATAAAATAGTCTAATAGTTGCCAGAATATGAGGAAAAGGACGTCCCTGGTACTCAACGGGTTAAACATGTTCGGGGTCTCCTGCGAGCTTTCAGAAGAGATTAGGATCTCTTTCCCTTCTAAAAAGATTAATATATCCCTAATACACCTGAGATCCCTAGTACACCTGAGATCCCTAATACACCTGGTATCCCTAATACACCTGAGATCCCTAATACACCTGAGATCCCTAGTACACCTGAGATCCCTAATACACCTGGTATCCCTAATACACCTGAGATCCCTAATACACCTGAGATCCCTAATACACCTGAGATCCCTAATACACCTGAGATCCCTAATACACCTGAGATCCCTAATACACCTGTGATCCCTAATACACCTGAGATCCCTAATACACCTGAGATCCCTAATACACCTGACATCCCTAATACACCTGAGATCCCTAATACACCTGAGATTCCTAATACACCTGGGATCCCTAATACATCAGAGATCCCTAATACACCTGAGATCCCTAATATACATGAGATCCCTAATACACCTGAGATCCCTAATACACATGAGATCCCTAATACACCTGAGATCCCTAATACACCTGAGATCCCTAATACACCTGAGATCCCTAATACACCTGAGATCCCTAATACACCTGAGATCTCTAATACACCTGAGATCCCTAATACACCTGAGATCCCTAATACACCTGGGATCCCTAATACACCTGAGATCCCTAATACACCTGAGATCCCTAATACACCTGAGATCCCTAATACACCTGGGATCCCTAATACACCTGAGATCCCTAATACACCTGAGATCCCTAATACACCTGAGATCCCTAATACACCCTGAGATCCCTAATACACCTGAGATCCCTAATACACCTGGGATCCCTAATACACCTGAGATCCCTAATACACCTGAGATCCCTAATACACCTGAGATCCCTAATACACCTGAGATCCCTAATACACCTGAGATCCCTAATACACCTGAGATCCCTAATACACCTGAGATCCCTAATACACCTGAGATCCCTAATACACCTGAGATCCCTAATACACCTGAGATCCCTAATACACCTGGGATCCCTAATACACCTGAGATCCCTAATACACCTGAGATCCCTAATACACCTGAGATCCCTAATACACCTGAGATCCCTAATACACCTGAGATCCCTAATACACCTGAGATCCCTAATACACCTGAGATCCCTAATACACCTGAGATCCCTAATACACCTGAGATCCCTAATACACCTGAGATCCCTAATACACCTGAGATCCCTAATACACCTGAGATCCCTAATACACCTGAGATCCCTAATACACCTGAGATCCCTAATACACCTGAGATCCCTAATACACCTGAGATCCCTAATACACCTGAGATCCCTAATACACCTGAGATCCCTAATACACCTGAGATCCCTAATACACCTGAGATCCCTAATACACCTGAGATCCCTAATACACCTGAGATCCCTAATACACCTGGGAAAGATTATCACCGCCTTGAACTTTTATGTACACATGAGTTCGATATCTGGAATACTAATTTGGAACAGGATATAAGCGTATCTAAGAAATCTTCAAGACCAATGCACACACACATCATTGACACACACATACTGACACACATACACACACACAGACACACACACTGACACACACACTTACCCACACACACACACACTTAGCCACACACACACACACACACACACACTCACACACACACACTCACACACACACACACACACACACACACACACACACACACACACACACACACACACACACACACACCTACCCACACACACACTGACACACCCGAGCCATGAGCCAAATATCGTTAACGCGGATAATTTTATTACCAGAGACGAGAGACAAAGGCGGAGAAGAGTCTAAAACAGAACCGGGTGAATGTCTGTATCTTAAGTTTTTCTTGTTTAATCTAGACCCCTTCTCCCTCATGTTCAGCCCCATTTGTTTTGAGATTTTAATTCGAGCATCTCTTCTGCATGGCGATTTCAAGTCCTTTCGCCCTATTTCTGTATCAATTTTAAGATCTCTCCCCGTTTGATTGCTATAAGTCTTTCCTAGGCTGTATAAAATCGTCTAATGATATCCTGAAATGGTTACATATTCGGCAATAATGGTGCAGGATATTTGTGATTTTTGTTTCATTGTTTTCATTTTGTATTCATCTTGTATGGTGATTGTATTACTATTGTATCCTGATTGTATTTCTCTTATAACTTGATTGTATCTATCTTGTACTGTGGTTGTATTTAGCTTATATCGTGATTGTATTCCCTTGTATCCTGATTGTATTTATCTTATAGCTTGATTGTATCTATCTTGTATTGTGATTGTATCTATCTTGTATTGTGATTGTATCTATCTTGTATTGTGATTGTATTCCTTCCCTTCCCTCCTCCACACTTCCTTCAGCCTTCCATTCCATGCTCATTTCAGATCCCCCTCACCTTAAGGGGGGTGAACTGCTTTTTGTTATTTCTCTCCTTTTCTCTCTTTCTCTGGCTTGTAACCATTCGGCCCCATTCAGCCAACTATTTTAAGACGTTTATCCCCATCTAGGTGTCGATTTCTTCCTGGCGAGCGATAGCGAGCCAGCATTATATGAAGAAATCCGGCTTCGCCGGAGACATTTTTCTATCGAAAAATGTACAAATTTAGCCTGCTGTCAAATAAAAATAAAAATTATGCTGGCTCGCTACCGCTCACCAGTAAATTTTTTACACCTGGATGGGGCTAAACGTCTTAAAACAGTAGGCTGAATGGGGCCAAATGGATACAAGCCACAGAAAGATAGAAAAGGACAGAACAAAAACAGGTCACCCCCCTTAATTAGTATAGTCTCCGTTTTCTACACCTCGCCTCTTCTGTCTCAGTTACATATGTGGCTATCTATACCCTTTGTCTTCAGATTGACAACTTACTAACTACGATCTTTAAGGGGGGTGACCGGCTTTTGTTATCCTCTCTCATGGTTGTATCCACTCACACACACACGTACACGTACAGAGAGAGCGAGAGCGAGAGAGAGAGAGAGAGAGAGAGAGAGAGAGAGAGAGAGAGTTCTTCAGATCCACAGTGATGTAATAACTAAACACTATCTGGTCCGACGTCTTATTGATATTTTGTTTCATTTTTAGCAAGTATTTTGTTTGCTTTCAGAATTTTCGGTTTATGTATTTAATATTGTTGTGATATGACCCAGCCAGGGCTCGAACCCAGGCCAGTAGTGCAGCAATCAAACACCTTAACCACTAAGTCACCGAGGAGCTAAAAGTAGTGGCTTCATTTGGAATAAGATTTTATCAGATATATTTTAGTTAATGTCCACCCAACCCAAAACCCCTTCAAGCTAAATGTGTCCATATTTCTACAGACAAATGGGGTGAAGCGTCTTAATAGCGCCAAAACTAATGCGATGAAACGTCTTTATATCTCTAAACTAATGGAGCGAAACAGATAACCACTAATGGCTTTGTTCCTTGTTCATTATCTTGATGACTGATGATGATGATTACTAAGCGTCTGGAGGGGAGGTGGGTAGTTTTCTGCACCCCTTTCTCCCTCCTGTTTAGCCCCATTAACCTTGACATTCGGCCCATTAGTTTGGCGATTTTAACACCTTTAGCTCCATTTCGTTGTCAATTTTAAGACCTATCTTGCCATTCAGTTGTCGATTTTGTCCTGGCGAGCGATAGCGAGCCTGTAATTATAAGAGGAGCCGTGATTTTGTTTACCGAAAGAAAAATGTATACATTTTTCTTGAGGGGGGGGGGGGGGGGGTAGAGGGTGTTTGTCCAAGTTTGAGGGACGTCTAGCGAGGAAATTGAAAAAAATAAATTATTTAAAAATAACTAATAGACCCAAAAAAAAAAAACGCCACTAGCCCCTTAATGAAGGAAACTGGTGATGGAGAAACAAAGGAAGGAGGCAATAATGTAATGAGAGAGAGAGAGAGAGAGAGAGAGAGAGAGAGAGAGAGAGAGAGAGAGAGAGAGAGAGAGAGAGAGAGAGAGAGAGAGAGAGAGTACAAAAGAATACAAAGGAAGTTTAGCAACAACAGGTCTAGCGACCCCTCGAGGTTGCTTGCCCTCCAAATCACTGCTGTTCAAAGTGTCCAACAGTGGTTCAGAATAGGTAAGGGAGAGAGAGAGATTGAGAGTGAGAAAGAGAAAGACAGAGTAGCGTCAGGATGCGACAATACACTTTCTTATATGCTGTATATTTATATACCGGTATATATATATATATATATATATATACTGTATATACCCGGTATATATGTATATATATATATATATATATATATATATCTTTTAATTTTTGTCTAACATTTACATAAACTAACTTGATATCGAGCTAATCTCAATCTTGCAATAACAATGCTGGCTACTCTTCACACCTTCACGCATAAAACAATGTTGCTCACTTTAGGTAATAACAACTAATTATGTATGTTTTCTACACACACTGTTGCATTTCTTTAAGGGGACGTTGTATTATTATTATTATTATTATTATTATTATTATTATTATTATTTGTTTTATTTTTTTTATTATTATTATTATTATTATTATTATTATTATTATTATTATTATTTTTTTTTTTTTTTTTTTTTTTTTTATTATTATTATTATTATTTCTGTTTTTTTTTTTTTTTTATTATTATTTTTTTTTTTTTTTTTTTTTTTTTTTTTTTAGTATTATTATTATTATTATTATTATTATTATTTTTTTTTTTTTAGTATTACCGGTACATATATTTGTTTTCGCTTACTCCTTAGACCTGTATAAAGCTTTAACAAATATTATAATAATTTGTACATTTTTGCGGTAGAAAAATCTAGCGGCCGAAATCACAGGCTCGCTATCACTCACCAGGAAAAAATCGACACCTAGATACCGCGAAAGATCTTAAAATCGCCAAACTTATGGGGTGAATATCTTAAAATATCAAAACTAATTGGGTTAAACACCTCTTAAGGTAAGGTATTTAGTTTGTTCCCTAGACCTCCATCAAGCTTAAATTTACACCCCCTTGAGTCCCTTTCAAGATAAATTTGTACATTTTTCGGTAGAAAAATGTCCCGGCCGAAGGCCGATTCCTCTTAAATTACAGGCTCGCTATCGCTCGCCAGGATAAAATCGACACCTGAATTGCATAAAAGGTCTTAATATGGGGTGAAAGTTCTTAAAATCGCTAAACTAATGGGGCAAACGTTTTATAATATAAAAAGCAATGGGGCTAAACATGAGGGAGAAAGGGGTCAAGAAAAATATCCCTCAAGTGGAGACCTCCCCTTAAGCCAGCCTCCTGGAAATGATATGTCCAGCTTGGAAGGTTATTACTATAGTAATTAGTGTATATTGTCCATTTTGGAAGGTTATTACTATAGTAATTAGTGTATATTGTCCAGCTTGGAAGGTTATTACTATAGTAATTAGTGTATATTGTCCAGCTTGGAAGGTTATTACTATAGTAATTAGTGTATATTGTCCAGCTTGGAAGGTTATTACTATAGTGATTAGTGTATATTGTCCAGCTTGGAAGGTTATTATTATAGTAATTAGTGTATATTGTCCAGCTTGGAAGGTTATTACTATAGTAATTAGTGTATATTGTCCAGCTTGGAAGGTTATTACTATAGTAATTAGTGTATATTGTCCAGCTTGGAAGGTTATTACTATAGTAATTAGTGTATATTGTCCAGCTTGGAAGGTTATTACTATAGTGATTAGTGTCTATTGTCCAGCTTGGAAGGTTATTATTATAGTAATTAGTTTTATTGTCTGGGGCCATTTTCGAGTTCCTTATTGTACCGCTTACCCTCCTTGACTTACCAAAAAACGCCTCTCCAAACCCTCTACCATCATAATTTGTACATTTTTCGATATAAAAAAAGTCCTGGCGAAATGCTGGTCTCTTATATATTGTCAGCACGCTATCGCTCGATTATATATACCTGGTATACAAAATAATTACCACCTGAATGGAGTGAAACATCTAAGAATCGCCACACTCATGAAACGAAACGCCTGAAAATCACCAAACTTATGGGATGAAACAGGGGGAGGTGGAGGGGGGGGGGGGGTTTGAGGAAGCAGCACCCTAAAAAAAAAAAAAAAAAAAAAAAAAAAAAAAAAACAGCTCACCTACACACCCGGGTTTATCATTAAGGGGAGATCTCCACTCGAGGGATTTTTTTTCTTGACCCCTTTCTCCCTCATGTTTAGCCCCATTGCTTTTGATATTATAAAACGTTTGCCCCATTAGTTTAGCGATTTTAAGAACTTTCACCCCATATTAAGACCTTTCGTGCCATTCAGGTGTCGATTTTATCCTGGCGAGCGATAGCGAACCTGTAATTTAAGAGGAACCGGCCTCTGGCCGGGACATTTTTCTACCGAAAAATGTACAAATTTATCTTGAAAGGAGGTCAAGGGGGTGACATTTTTAGATTGCTGGAGGAGTAGGAAACAAACTAAAAACCTCCCCTTAAGCCAGCCTCCCGGAAGTGGGACCGGAAATGAGATGTCCAGCGGCCCGGGTTATGACGTCTATGGCCGCCCTTCTTTACAGTAGCGGGCCGCCATCTTGTAGCCCTTAAGGGGAGATGGGCTGGTGGTTTTTGTGGTCCTCCTTCTCCCTCGTGTTTAGCTCCATGGGTTATGTGATTTTTTAGACGTTCGGTCCAGCAGTTTAACACCTTTCACCCCATTTCTTTGTCAATGTTAGGACCTTTCGTGTCATTTAGGTGTCGATTTTTTCCTGGCGAGCGTAAGCGAGCCTGTAATTTTAGGAGGAACCGGCCTTAGGCCAGGAAATTTTTCTATCGAAAAATGTACAAATTTATCTTGGAAGGGGGGTTTAGGGTTTTTTTTCTAAGCTTGATGGAGGTCTAGGGAGGAAACTAGAATAATTATTATAAATGAAAATATCGACCAAAAAGTGAACCATACTCCTTCCCCCCCCCCCCCCCCCCAGGATTCACAAGCTTAAGGGGAGGTTTTTAGTTTGGTCCCTAGATATCCATCAAGCTTAAGATTACACCCCCTTGAGCCCCTTTCAAGATAAGTTTGTACATTTTTCGGTAGAAAAATGTCCCGGCTGAAAGCCGGTTCCTCTTAAATTACAGGCTCGCTATCGCTCGCCAGGATAAAATCGACACCTAAATTGCACGAAAGGTCTTAAAATTGACGGAAATGGGGCGAAAGTTCTTAAAATCGCCAAACTAATGGGGCGACTGTCTTAAAATCTCAAAAGCAATGGGGCTAAACATGAGGGAGAAAGGGGTCCAGAAAAAAATCCCTCAAGTTGATAATTATCTGCCCTTAAGGGGATTAATGCTCTCTATTATTTTAGCCAACCTATTTACACTCCTTCTTTACAGTAACGGTTCCTATCTAAAGGCGGGTTCATACTTACTTTAAGGGTGGATGGGTGGCTTTTCCGAACCCCCCTTCTCCCTTGTGTCTAGCCCCATTAATTTTGACATTTTAAGATGATCGGCCCATTAGTTTGGCGATTTTAAGACATTTCGCCCCATTTCGTGGTCAATTTTAAGACCTTTCGTGCCATTTACTATGGGTTTCAGAGGTCGTGTTACATCGTGTTTCGGGAATAGCTTATTAACAAACAGTTGGATCAGTATGGTATTTTGCCACAGCTTGTTTCACACCGTGCCCTAAATTTCGTTAATATTGTGTATTACCAGAAGTGTAGAATTAATGAAGCCACTTGTCCCTGTATCATGAGGTTAAAGTCACACCTGAATGACTAGGAAACGGACAAGGCTACAGTGGCGTACCTGTGAAAACCATCCAACACGGTCGTTATCACCCACCACCCAACCCTACTATCGCTTTTAAATTCAAGTTATCAAATATATCAAATATAAATATGCAAAAAATATGTACTGTATTTTTGTGTATAATAATAATAATAATAATAATAGTAATAATCCCAGTTTAAATCCCCTGAACTGTGTAAAGGGCGTACTCAACATGGCGCCTTTGAATACAGAGATGGAGCACAATTCTCCCCATAAAGGCCATTGTTTATGATCCAACTCTAACGACTCTCTTCTTTCTCACTCCAGCCAACTTACACTTCTTGTTCCTGACGTTTTATTAGTGTCCTTCTTGTGTGTGTGTTTGTGTGTGTGTGGCCCAGCTACTTACACTTCTTGTTCCTGACGTTTTATTAGTGTCCTTCTTATGTGTGTGTGTGTGTGTGTGTGTGTGTGTGTGTGTGTGTGTGTGTGTGTGTGTGTGTGTTGCCTGCATGGTATATTCCTGTTTATTTGTTGTCAGGTTTAAAGATGTTCTGTGTGTGTGTGTGTGTGTGTGTGTGTGTGTGTGTGTGTGTGTGTGTGTGCGTGTGTTTTGCCTGCATGGTCTATTCCTGTTTATTTGTTATCAGGTTTAAAGATGTTCTCTGTGTGTGTGTGTGTGTGTGTGTGTGTTACTCAGTTACTCAGTTACTTGTTCGTCAAGGGGAATCCACGCAATGCGAGCTAAGCTCATTATTATCGCGCCTCCTTAACTGGGAATGTATTGCGTGAAATGCATGTTAAGTGTGTGTGTGTGTGTGTGTGTGTGTTTTGCCCAGTAACTATATCTAGATGCATACGTTTTATTACCCTCCTTTGTGTGTGTGTGTGTGTGTGTGTGTGTTTTGCCCAGTAACTATATCTAGATGCATACGTTTTATTACCCTCCTTTGTGTGTGTGTGTGTGTGTGTGTGTGTGTTTTGCCCAGTAACTATATCTAGATGCATACGTTTTATTACCCTCCTTTGTGTGTGTGTGTGTGTGTGTGGGTTTTTTCCTGTATATTTTGAGTGATCTAGGAAGAGGGGAAGTGAAGGTTGTCTAGGCAGGAAAGAGGGGAAATGAATGACAAAGGGTTATGGATTTATGAATGTATCACTTACTTCTATATTGTCTGTAGGATCTGTTCTGGTTTATTTGATCAGGTTTACCGTTATTTTTAAGTATACGTGTGTGTGTGTATGTTTGTGTGTGTGTGTGTGTGTGTGAGTTTTGTGTTTTGTCGGTATGTTTGTGTGTGTGTGTGTGTGTGTGTGTATGTGTGTGTGGGTGTGTGTGTATGTGTATGTGGGTGTGTGTGTGTGTGTGTGTGTGTGTGTGTGTGTGTGTGTGTGTGTGTGTTTCATGTTTTTTTCGGTATGGTCTGTTCTTGTATATTTTTTATAAGTTATAAAGATGTTCCCGTTCTTAACATTAATCCTCCATTAAAAGCCCCAATGCACTTGAATAAATTAATGAAAGCGTATGATCCTCCCGGGATTCGAACGCGGGACACCACACCCAGAACATAAGCCTCTAAGCCATTACACCACCAACACAGCTAATCCTTGTATTACTGGCGACGTCTATTTAATTATATTCACACTAGTTTGTGCAGCTTAAGAAGGATCTGTGGCAGAAAAAAGGGTTACGGGAGATAGTTCGAAGCCTATTAAGCGCTAAAGGCCCGTATTGAACTGAAAAAAGGGTTACGGGAGATAGTTCGAAGCCTATTAAACGCTAAAGGCTGAAAAAAGGGTTACGGGAGATAGTTCGAAGCCTATTAAACGCTAAAGGCCCGTATTGAACTGAAAAAAGGGTTACGGGAGATAGTTCGAAGCCTATTAAACGCTAAAGGCTGAAAAAAGGGTTACGGGAGATAGTTCGAAGCCTATTAAACGCTAAAGGCCCGTATTGAACTGAAAAAAGGGTTACGGGAGATAGTTCGAAGCCTATTAAGCACTAAAGGCCCGTATTGAACTGAATAAAGGGTTACGGGAGATAGTTCGAAGCCTATTAAGCGCTAAAGGCCCGTATTGAACTGAATAAAGGGTTACGGGAGATAGTTCGAAGCCTATTAAGCACTAAAGGCCCGTATTGAACTGACTAAAGGGTTACGGGAGATAGTTCGAAGCCTATTAAGCACTAAAGGCCCGTATTGAACTGAATAAAGGGTTCGAAGCCTATTAAGCACTAAAGGCCCGTATTGAACTGAATAAAGGGTTACGGGAGATAGTTCGAAGCCTATTAAGCGCTAAAGGCCCGTATTGAAGTGAAAAAAGGGTTACGGGAGATAGTTCGAAGCCTATTAAGCGCTAAAGGCCCGTATTGAACTGAATAAAATCGCCTAATGGTAGGCAGAATAACGTTAAAAGAACGTTACCGGTACAGAAGGGGTTAAGGGGAGGTTTTTAGTTTGGTCCCTAGATATCCTTTAAGCTTAAGATTACACCCCCTTGACTCCCTTTCAAGATAAATTTGTACATTTTTCGGTAGAAAAATATCCCGGCTGAAAGCCGGTTCCTCTTAAATTACAGGCTCGCTGTCGCTCGCCAGGATATAATCGACACCTAGATGGCACGAAAGGTCTTAAAATTGACAGAAATGGGTCGAAAGGTATTAAAATCGTCAAAATAATGGGGCGAACGTCATAAAATTAGAAAAACAATGGGGCTAAGCATGAAGGAGAAAGGAGTCAAGAAAAGAATCCCTCAAGTGGAAATCTCCCCTTAAAGGCTAAAAAAGTACACGATCACGATTAATATCCATTTTCGAATTTTGGATACCAATCTAATCCTATGCATTAGAGCCAACTGCATTATGGACCAGCCTACTGCTTAAGGGGAGATCTCCACTTGAGGGATTTTTTTTTCTTGACCCCTTTCTCCCTCATGTTTAGCCCCATTGCTTTTGATATTATAAAACGTTTGCCCCATTAGTTTAGCGATTTTAAGAACTTTCACCCCATATTAAGACCTTTCGTGCAATTCAGGTGTCTATTTTATCCTGGCGAGCGATAGCGAGCCTGTAATTTAAGAGGAATCGGCCTTCGGCCGGGACATTTTTCTACCGAAAAATGTACAAATTTATCTTGAAAGGGGCTCGAGGGGGTGTAATTTTAAGCTTGATGGAGGTCTAGGGAACAAACTAAATACCTCCCCTTAAGTGAGAGGAAAGAACAATGAATGGGGCCAAGATCACTATAGTCCGGTCATTCCTGGTTGGCCAGAAAGCGTAACCCTCTGTAACCTACCTAATATGCGAGTGGTAGTTTTGCCCCCCCCCCCCTCCCTCCCTCCCCCCCAAACCCCCACGCACACGCACAGTTTGTTTCGATTATAAGTATTTTTTCGTTAACCTTCAATAATTATTCGTTGTTAATTTCAAGTCATTTAATTAAACACGCATTTGAATTTTTTTGAATGCATCACTATAGTCGATTCGCTGTAAGTAGGCGAGAAATCATGACCTCTAACCTCTGTAACTCAAAACCGACTAGAGTAATCGAGCTAATATGTCTACCATTTGGGAAGAGTCAGTCAAGGAATAGATGTGGAAATGTACAGCCAATTTGCTCTAGCCCTTTTTGAGTTACAGAGGATAGAAGTACAAAGGAGTACAACGGAAATCAAGCAACAACAGGTCTAGTGACCCTTCTAGGCTGCTTGTCCTCCAAAACACTGAGGATCAAGTGTCCAAACAGTGGTTTAGAGTGGGTAAGGGAATATTGGAAAGGGAACTACTGCCCTAGAACTAATGTCCGTGGCAGGATTAGGAAGTTAGTAGGGGACAGATGGGTTAGTCATGATTTCTCGCCTACTTACAGTGAATAGACTATAGTAGCTACGAGATGATTGATTGAAGAGCGGATGTTAACCCTTTCAAGATCCAATACGTATTTATTTTGTTTTTATTCAGATTAGGAGTGGTATAAATTATGGAAGTCAAAGGGTTAAGGGAAGGTATTTAGTTTGTTCCCTAGACCTCCATCAAGCTTAAAATTACACCCCCTCGAGTCCCTTTCAAGATAAATTTATAAATTTTTCGGTAGAAAAATGTCTCGGCCGAAGGCCGATTCCTCTTAAATTACAGGCTCGCTATCGCTCGCCAGGATAAAATAGACACCTGAATTGCACGAAAGGTCTTAATATGGGGTGAAAGTTCTTAAAATCGCTAAACTAATGGGGCAAACGTTTTATAATATCAAAAGCAATGGGGCTAAACATGAGGGAGAAAGGGGTCAAGAAAACAATCACTCAAGTGGAGACCTCCCCTTAATAGAGATAGACCTATTAACGGCCACATATCATGCTCGTCTAATGATAGCCAGAATATATATATGCTGTCAAGGTGTGTCACAGTTTTCAAAGGTTTCAGGGGAGGTCTCCACTTGAGGGATTGTTTTCTTGACCCCTTTCTCCCTCATGTTTAGCCCCATTGCTTTTGATATTATAAAAAGTTTGCCCCATTAGTTTAGCGATTTTAAGAACTTTCACCCCATATTAAGACCTTTCGTGCAATTCAGGTGTCTATTTTATCCTGGCGAGCGACAGCGAGCCTGTAATTTAAAATTAAAATGTAAAACTTGCAAACTAAACAAACCAAAATTGGGACAAGGACAATATAAAGTCAAATTAAATTATCAAAATCGCTATGTGGAAACAACGCTTACTAAAATGAAAATTATTAAATAAAAGAACACAATCCACCACATAGGGTGTACATTACTACATAAGCAAGTTAATCTGTTTCCCAAGCAAACTAATCGCACATATAACAACGCACTATCGTCACGTTAAAGGAAGTAGTTAAGTTTGGGAAGTCCGGGACGTTCTGGCAAATTTTACTAAACTCTGCATGAATAAAGAAACTACATGTTTTAAGAGGAATTTATCTTGAAAGGGACTCGAGGGGGTGTAATTTTAAGGTTGATGGAGGTCTAGGGAACAAACTAAATACCTCCCCTTAATATACTTAAGGTGGTATTCTTATACATTTCTTTCCCTTCGTAACGCAATTTACGGACGAAATAACCTGAAAAATGACGTTACCTTTAGACATTGAATTGCTAATCCCTCTAATTCCTGAAGACAACGCTCATTCCTACAATATTCGTTCGGTATCAGACGCTGGGAAGGGAAAGAATTGTTTAAGGGGAGATCTCCACTCGAGGGATTTTTTTCTTGACCCCTTTCTCCCTCATGTTTAGCTCCATTGCTTTTGATATTATAAAACGTTTGCCCCATTAGTTTAGCGATTTTAAGAACATTCACCCCATATTAAGACCTTTCGTGCAATTCAGGTGTCTATTTTATCCTGGCGAGCGATAGCGAGCCTGTAATTTAAGAGGAATCGGCCTTCGGCCGAGACATTTTTCTACCGAAAAATGTACAAATTTATCTTCAAAGGGACTCAAGGGGGAGTAATTTTAAGCTTGATGGAGGTCTAAGGAACCAACTAAAAACCTCCCCTTAAGAATACGAGTGTTAGAGTAGAATTTCTAAGGTCATTGCTAGATATCTAAGGTCATTGCTAGATATTGGAGCCCCTAACCTCAATGTTGATATAGTGTATAGTCGGTTCTTTTCCAGTTGGCGGTAAATGGACCACTTGCGAGTTTTGGTCTATAAGGAAGCTGGAGCCGTAGCCGTCAATATTCACCAGAATTAACGGCTAAAGTACGGTCATAATACATATAATTATACATAAAGTACGGTCATAATACATATAATTATACATAAAAAACCAAATTGATCATACTTTTTATCCATCAGAAACCCACATTACATTATTCCATTGCTCTTTAATATCGATGTTCACGGCTCCAACTTCCTTATAGCTTGAAACTCGCAGGGGGTCAATTGTCATTCCATTTACCGCATGAGCTTGAAGAAAATAGAGTTCCGTGGTTGTGTGCGTGTGTTAGGGTCATATTCGTGGTGTGAGTATATGTGCATGTCGACTGTGTTTGCTTAAGGGGAGGTGGGCCGTATTTTGGTCTATTAATTCATTTATTTATTTATTGGCTTAGTTTCCTCGCTAGACCTCTTACAAGCTTAGAAAAACACCCGTAGACCCCCCTTCAAGATAAATTTGTAAATTTTTCGGTAGAATAATGTCTCGGCCGGAGGCCGGTTCCTCTTAAAAATTTAGGCTTGCTATCGCTCGCCAGGAAAAGATCGACTCCTAAATGGCACGAAAGGTCATAAAATTGACAGCGAAATGTGGCGAAAGGTGTTAAAATCGCCAAACTAATGGGCCGAACACCTTATAATCTCAAAACAAATGGGGCTTAACACGAGGGAGAAAGGGGAACGTAAAAACGACCCATCTCCCCTTAAAATCTAGGTCAGGCTACTAAAAGGGATCAACTGTAATGATGTTTATATTTAGCTTTGATTGACATGTACAGTGTAGCTAAGAATAATATATATATATATATATATCACTATATAAATGTAGATATTAACCCTTTCAAGCTCCAATACGCGTTTCTGTTCTATTTCTGGTTACCATTAAACGATTTTATTCAGATTAGTAACGGTATATGGAAGTCAAAGGGTTGATTGAGATAGTATTTACCCTTTTAATACCCACAGACACTTCCTAAGCTGCATAAATTCGTCTAATGATAGCTAACATAAACTGCTAAAACGCGTCAGAGCTTGAAAGGGTTAAAAGGCAATGACAAACACTGGTCAGGCTGCTAAGAGTGACTATAAAATGCTAACGATGTATAAAACAGCTATGATGATGTATATATTTAGCTTAGTTTGACATCTATAAACAATAAGAGTAATGCCGGTATATCAATAAATAAATGCAACGACAAACACTGGTCAGGTTGCTAAAAGTTGATATAATGCTAATGATATGTAAACCAGCTATTTTGATGTATATACTGTATTTAGCTTCAGCCGGTATCACACGAGCGCTTTTTCCTCGACATTTTATGCTCAACACTTGTCTGGCAGCTTGTGAGGTCAACTTTTGTTATTATTTCGGTCACCTAAATTCATCCATCGTCCGGCTAGTTTCCGATACCAGTGCAAAACATTCCAGAACAATGTTGATCATAGAATGTTGACTATAAAAGCTCTCGTGTGATACCGGTTTTGATTGACATGTGTAAACAATAGCTTGGTAAAAGTAATGTGGTATGTCTCTAAAGTACTGAAGATTATAATGAATAACACGGGTCAGGATGCTAAAAGTGATATAAAATGATATAAAGTGATATAAAATTATATAAAGCGATATAAAATGATGTAAAGTGATATAAAATGATATAAAGTGATATAAAATTATATAAAGTGATATAAAATAATATAAAGTGATATAAAATGATGTAAAGTTATATAAAATGATATAAAGCGATATAAAATGATATAAAGTGATATAAAATGATGTAAAGCGATATAAAATGATATAAAGTGATATAAAATGATGTAAAGTGATATAAAATAATATAAAGTTATATAAAATGCTATAATGCTAGTGATATATAACCAGCTATAATGATGATGTTACTGTGTTGGTGGTGTAATAGTTTAGATGCTTACGTTCTGGGGTGTGGTGTACCGAATTCGAATCCCGGGAGGACCATATGCTTCCATTAATATATTCAAGTACATGAGGGTTCTGTGGGGGCGCTCGGTTATGGCCTTGGCCTTGCTCGGGGCCTTGGGGCTGTTCGGCCCGGCAGCTTGGGGAACAACAACAACAACAACAACAAGTACATTGGGGTTTGTAATGGATGACTAATGTTAAGAACGGGGTGTTCCTTAAGGGGTGATTTCCACTTGAGGGACTTTTTTCTTTACCCCTTTCTCCCTCATGTTTAGCCCCATTGCTTTTGAGATTTGTAGACGTTTGCCCCATTAGTTTGGCGATTTTAAGAACTTTCACCCCATTTATGTCACTTTTAAGACCTTTCGTCCCATGTAGGTGTCGATTTTTTCCTGGCGAGTGATAGCGAGCCTGTAATTTAAGAGGAACCGGCCTTCGGCCGGGAAATTTTTCTACCGAAAAATTTACAAATTTATCTTGAAAGGGGGTCAAGGGGGTGTAATTTTAAGCTTGATGGAGGTCTAGGGAACAAACAAAATACCTCCCCTTAATATACTGTATAGCCTAGATTGGCATATATAAACAAAACCTCGTAAAATTAAGACATCAATGAATAATGTAGACATTTTAAAACAATGCTTTATGTGTGCTGTACAGTCGGCCTGATAAGTGATGTCCCGGCACCAAGCATATTTCGATCAATAATTGGTATCAGCACTATCTAAGCATTAATTCATCGTTTCGAGTGAGATATACAAACATGTTCCTACACTTACCCACCCTATTCAACATCTGACAGACATTATACAGCACAGAGCGAGCCAAACGTAAGGACAGCCGAGCTACCTATATAAGTACGTATCTACCTATATAAGTACGTATCTACCTATATAAGTACGTATCTACCTATATAAGTACGTATCTACCTATATAAGTACGTATCTACCTATATAAGTACGTATCTACCTATATAAGTACGTAGCTACCTATATAAGTACGTATCTAGCTATATAAGTACGTAGCTACCTATATAAGTACGTATCTACCTATATAATTACGTAGCTACCTATATAAGTACGTAGCTACCTATATAAGTACGTATCTACCTATATAAGTACGTATCTACCTATATAAGTACGTATCTACCTATATAAGTACGTAGCTACCTATATAAGTACGTATCTACCTATATAAGTACGTATCTAGCTATATAAGTACGTAGCTACCTATATAAGTACGTATCTACCTATATAAGTACGTATCTACCTATATAAGTACGTACCTAGCTACCTATATAAGTACGTATCTACCTATATAAGTACGTATCTACCTATATAAGTACGTAGCTACCTATATAAGTACGTATCTACCTATAAAAGTACGTATCTACCTATATAAGTACATACCTAGCTACCTATATAAGTACGTAGCTACCTATATAAGTGCGTAGCTACCTATATAAGTACGTACCTAGCTACCTATATAAGTACGTATCTACCTATATAAGTGCGTAGCTACCTATATAAGTACGTAGCTACCTATATAAGTACGTATCTACCTATATAAGTACGTATCTACCTATATAAGTACGTATCTACCTATATAAGTACATATCTACCTATATATGTACGTAGCTACCTATATAAGTACGTATCTACCTATATAAGTACGTAGCTACCTATATAAGTACGTATCTACCTATATAAGTACGTATCTACCTATATAAGTACGTAACTACCTATATAAGTACATATCTACCTATATAAGTACGTAGCTAGCTATATAAGTACGTATCTACCTATATAAGTACGTAGCTACCTATATAAGTACGTATCTACCTATATAAGTACGTATCTACCTATATAAGTACGTATCTACCTATATAAGTACGTAGCTATCTATATAAGTACGTAGCTACCTATACAATTACGTAGCTACCTATATAAGTACGTATCTACCTATATAAGTACGTATCTACCTATATAAGTACGTAGCTACCTATATAAGTACGTATCTACCTATATAAGTACGTATCTACCTATATAAGTACGTAGCTACCTATATAAGTACGTATCTACCTACTAAGGAATCCTATGTAATTTGACCACTTGCGAGCTTAGGCCTATAAGGAAGTTGAAGCCGTTGACATCGATATTTAGGAGAATTACCAGCAAAAATACGGTTGTAGGGCATTAATAAAATACGGTTGTAGGGCATTAATAAAATACGGTTGTAGGGCATTAATAAAATACGGTTGTAGGGCATTAATAAAATACGGTTGTAGGGCATTAATAAATACGGTTGTAGGGCATTAATAAAATACGGTTGTAGGGCATTAATAAAATACGGTTGTAGTGCATTAATAAAATACGGTTGTAGGGCATTAATAAAATACGGTTGTAGGGCATTAATAAAATACGGTTGTAGTGCATTAATAAAATACGGTTGTAGGGCATTAATAAAATACGGTTGTAGGGCATTAATAAAATACGGTTGTAGGGCATTAATAAAATACGGTTGTAGGGCATTAATAAAATACGGTTGTAGGGCATTAATAAAATACGGTTGTAGGGCATTAATAAAATACGGTTGTAGGGCATTAATAAAATACGGTTGTAGGGCATTAATAAAATACGGTTGTAGTGCATTAATAAAAACATCTAATCAAATTCAACATATTTTGTTTGTACATCAAAAGCTTAAATTAGTGTTGCATTTCTATTTAATATCGATGTTTTAGGCTCCAACTTCCTTAAGGGGAGGTATTTAGTTTCTTCCCTAGAACTCCATCAAGCTTAAAATTACACCCCCTAGACCCCCTTTCAAGATAAATTTGTACATTTTTCGGTAGAAAAATTTCCCGGCCAAAGGCCGGTTCCTCTCAAATTACAGGCTCGCTATCGCTTGCCAGGAAAAAATCGACACCTAAATGGCACGAAAGTTCTTAAAATTGACAGAAATTGGGCGAAAGTTCTTAAAATCGCCAAACTAAAGGGGGCGAGCGTCTTAAAATCTATAAAGTGATGGGGCTAAACATGAGAGAAAGGGGTCCAGAAAAAAAAAATCTCAAGTGGAAATCTCCCCTTGGGGGCGAGCGTCTTAAAATCTAAAAAGTGATGGGGCTAAACATGAGAGAGAAAGGGGTCCAGAAAAAAAATTCTCAAGTGGAAATCTCCCCTTAAATAGCCTGAAACTCGCAAGTGGCCAATCATATATCACGTGGTACCCGTCTTGCAACACAATCCCACCCCTACTCTGTGCAACTCTCCAACCCGAGATTGAAACGTTACTCGCAGTCTTTCTTCTACTCAACAGCTGAGCTCTGGAACTCTCTCCCAGAATCAGTCTTTCCCTCTTCCTATGACTTAAATTGCTTCAAACTCCGTGTGTCCAGGCATTTTGGCTCGAACGTCCCTTGATTTTGGTCCTGTCACTTTCAACTATGGGGAGGCACTCGCTATAGGCAGTTCTACCCTTTGTCTCCCTCAATCACATGGAAAAAAAAAAAAAAAAAAAAATGAAGCTAATCTGGATGTTATATTTAGATGTTTTGTTAGTTATTACATTGATCTTATTCATGCCTAAATATGGCTACCTCCAGATGACGTCGTTCAGCTTCACGAAGACCTTTCAGAGTACGGTTTAACACTAGCTGGCCCGACATCTTGTGTTTTTTTCTGATATTTAGTTTATTTATTATTGAGAATTTCCCATGATGTTGCCATTTTCTACCAACATATTTTAGTGTTTCCCTAGGCTAACAAAAACACCTTCCCATACTTCCTTCAAACTAAAAACACCTTCCCATACTTCCTTCAAACTAAAAACACCTTCCCATACTTCCTTCAAACTAAAAACACCTTCCCATATGTCCTTCAAACTAAAAACACCTTTCCATAATTATGTCCTTCAAACTAAAAACACCTTTCCATATGTCCTTCAAACTAAAAACACCTTTCCATATGTCCTTCAAACTAAAAACACCTTTCCATATGTCCTTCAAACTAAAAACACCTTTCCATATGTCCTTCAAACTAAAAATACCTTCCCATACTTCCTTCAAACTAAAAACACCTTCCCATACTTCCTTCAAACTAAAAACGCCTTCCCATACTTCCTTCAAACTAAAAAAAATGCCCACATAGACCCCCTCCAAGCTAAATTTTTACATTTTTCGATTTAAAAATATCCCGGCCGAAGGCCGATTTCTTCTAAGTTATAGACTCGAAAAGAAAACGACATCTGAATGGAGTGAAGCGTCTTTTTATCGCTAAACTAATGATATGAACGTTTTAAAATCTCCAAACTAAAGGAGTGAAATATGGGGGGGGATCCAAAAAAGCCCACCTCGGCCCAAACCACGTATAAGGCCGCCCCCCCTATAAGACCCCCTTGAGCCGCTAAGTCTTTCTTGATGATGAAGCCTCTTACAATTATCCGGGATTTTACCCCATCCTTTACCTTCGTCGGGAGGATATATATAGAGCCTTTCCTGTTACGTCAAATTAAGAGGAGAGGGTTTTGTTTTGTCCCCCCCCCCCCCCACCCCCGCCCTTTCCCTCATGTTTAGCCCTATTCGTTATAAGCATCTAAAATGTTTGCCCCATTAGTTTGGCAATTTTAAGATCTTTCGCTCCTTTTTTTTTTTTTTTTTTCAATATGAAGATTTTTCGTGCAATTTAGGTGTCGATTTTCTTCCTGGCGAGCGAGAGCGAGCCTGTAATATAGTAGTAATTGGACTATGGCAGGGACATTTTTCTATCGAAAAATGTGCAAATTTATCTTCTAACCGAACCTTATTCACTCTACGACCAATAGAGCCAATTACAGAGGCTAGGTAGCTGGTTATTTGGTCTATGCATTCATATATTCATTCATATATGCATTCATATATTCATTCATATATGCATTCATATATTAAT
>CM064525.1:59236396-59261396 GCA_032716605.1 Paralithodes platypus
TAAATGTTTTTGACAGCAGGCTAAATTTGTACATTTTTCGATAGAAAAATGTCTCCGGCGAAGCCGGATTTCTTAATATAATGCTGGCCAGGAAGAAATCGACACCTACAGGGGTTAAACGTCTTAAAAGAGTTGGCTGAATGGGGCCAAATGGATACAAGCCAGAGAAAGAGAGAAAAGGACAGCAATAACACAAAAAGCAGGTCACCCCCCCCTTAACGGAGTATCAAACTGACACCCTCAATGTGAAAACCTAATGCTTTAAAATTGATTCATAAAACCCAAATATTTGTTTATAGGTTTTTCCTTTGCGTTTATCATCTGCCGAGTTTAAAAGTATATCATTTAATTTTGTCCATCATTAGACGGTTAAGGGGAGATTTCCACTTGAGGGATTTTTTTTTCTGGTCCCCTTTCTCCCTCATGTTTAGCCCCATTGCTTTTGATATTATAAAACGTTTGCCCCATTAGTTTAGCGATTTTAAGAACTTTCACCCCATATTAAGACCTTTCGTGCAATTCAGGTGTCGATTTTATCCTGGCGAGCGATAGCGAGCCTGTAATTTAAGAGGAATCGGCCTTCGGCCGGGACATTTTTCTACCGAAAAATGTATAAATTTATCTTGAAAGGGACTCGAGGGGGTGTAATTTTAAGGTTGATGGATATCTAGGGACCAAACTAAAAACCTCCCCTTAAAGGGACCAACCTGCTTTTTCTCTCTGGGTTTTGTTTTAAGACGTTTCTCCCCATTCAGGTATCGATATTTGTCCTTGCGAGCGAGAGCGAGCAATCATTGTATGGAGAAATCCGGCTTCGTCGGCTTCCCTGGAGACATTTTTCTACCGAAAAATGTACCAATGAAGCCAGCTGTCTAACACAGAATCCAAAATATGCTGCCTCGCTATCACTCGCCAGGTGTAAATCGACACCTGGATGGGGGTAAACGTCTTACACCAGTTGGCTGAATGGGGCCGAATGGCTACTACCCCTTTTAAGGGGATATTTCCACTTGAGGGATTTATTTCTTGACTCCCTTCTTCCTCATGTTTAGCCCCATTGCTTTTCTAATTTTAAGACGTTCGCCCCATTATTTTGACGATTTTAAGAACTTTCGACCCATTTCTGTCAATTTTAAGACCTTTCGTGCCATTTAGGTATCGATGTTTTCCTGGCGAGCGATAGCGAGCCTGTAATATAAGAGGATCCGGCTTTCAGCCGGGACATTTTTCTACCGAAAAATGTACAAGAAACAAAACTCCGCACAACACAAAAAACAGCCACATTTCATAATTTCACCACCATCAGACAAGACCGGGCTGTCGGCGGGGGCGGTGGACTCATCACCCTGGTACACAGAGAAATATCATACATAGTAACCAGTGTACAAACCAAATCCCTCCTCCCCCCAAATGATAACACAACAGAAATACAGTCAATTAAAATACGCACTGGCAACAACTCCAACATAACCATCATAAACACATACATCCCTCCCCAAACATCCCCTACAGTACCAAATGAATACAGACCACACTTACAACACATGACAAACACCCCACACACCCCACACATCATCCTGGGTGGTGACTTCAACGCCAAGACGTCGGCCTGGTTTGTCGACAACCCCGACACAGACAGAGGGCTGGTACTACAAAACCAAACCGATAACCTCATCATCCTTAACGACATCCATCAACATACCCATATTCCTCACCAAGCCCTCTATAACCCATCATCTCCAGACATCACCTTTTGCTCCCCAGAACTCGCCCCCACAACATCCTGGAGGGTGGTCAGAACCTTAGGCTCTGACCTCCTCCCGATCATTATCACCACCAAAACCAGACTCACCCCAGCTAGCCACAAACACACATACACCAATTATAAAAGAGCTAATTGGGAAGCATTCACAAATGAGACAGAACAACACTTCACAACTCTAACAGTACACCCATCACTAACATCAACAATGCTGTACACATACTCAATAAAACTATCCAAAACGCTGACAAGAAACACATTCCAAGAGGTAACAGAAAAAGACACAACCCCAACTTCACACCAGAAATTCAAAACCTCATCAGACAATGCGACATACTGAAACACTCCCCAGCACCCTACACACAAGACATCACACAACAAATTCAAGCACTCAACACCCAAACTAACAACAAAATACAAGAACAACAAAAACTAAATTGGAATAACTTCCTACAAACACTTGATCACAAAACAAACCCCAAAAAACTCTACAAAACACTAAACAGCATCACACTTTCCAACAGCAACACAACACAATCACATGCTGCAATCACAACAACAGACTCTACTCCTTCATGTAAACAACAAGCAAACACTCTCATCAATCACTTCTCACATGTCAGCCACCTAAAACCTCACAAAGACGACCGACGTGTCATCCGACGTAAGAGACAATTCCCCACAGACCCTGACTATACACCCTTCACCAATCACCAGACAAAGCATATCATCAACAATCTCAAGCACTCACCCGCCTGTGGCCTAGACAACATAAGCAACATACACCTCAGACACCTGGGACCACAAGGCATACAAGCACTCACTAACATATCAAACTACAGCTATTCACACAACACAATACCAGACATTTGGAAGCATGGTATCATCATCACATTCCCCAAACCCAACAAAGACCCCACGCTACCCTCCTCGCACCGCCCCATCACACTCCTTTGCTCCCCCTCCAAAGTCATGGAACGCCTAGTATTACAACTAATTACACCTGACCTACCCCTAGCTCCAACACAACATGGCTTTAGGCCACTGCACTCCACAAACACTCTTCTCACAGACCTTACACAAAGAGCTTTCGACGGCATCAACTCAGCTAGACCACCACACAGATCACTATTAGCCACACTCGACATTAGTAAAGCCTTCGATGCCATACCCCGCCACAACCTAACAAACAAAATCTACAACACAAACATGCACAACAACACAAAAAGGTGGCTGGCCAACTTCCTAGCAGGCAGATGTGCACACGTATCTTTTGCCGGTCAGTCATCTAAAATCAGAAACTTTCCAAACGGAGTCCCACAAGGATCCGTCCTATCGCCCGCACTCTTCAATCTGTACATGCACGATATAACTACACCCAATACGCCCCAAATAAACTTAGCCTCCTATGCAGATGACATAACACTCACATGCACACACCATGACCCAAAAAGAGCAACAGATCTCCTTCAACCCTATGTCAACACACTACATTGCTGGTGCACTACAAACAGACTTAATCTAGCCCCCCACCGCAACCCTGCTCACAAGTTGGACAGGAGAACACGAATACATCCCTCAACTCACCATAAACAACACACCCCTAACACATACACACACACCCAAAATCCTAGGAGTAACATATGATACTCATATGACATTCAAACAGCACACCACAAACATTAAAAAGAAACTGACACCCAGACTTAACGCCCTCAGGTCACTTGCTCACACAAAATTTGGACACAACAAAGAAACTACCACCACAGTATATAAACAATACATAAGATCAGTGATGGAATACGCAAGCCCAGCCTGGGCTTCTAACCTAGCTGAAACACATCATAAGACCTTACAGACTATTCAAAACAAAGCCCTGAAGATCATTACAGGCTGCACAGCTACTCACCCACAGATCACCTACATCAAGAAACCAAAATCCTCAAAGTCAAAGACCATCTGGACATGAGAGGCACTCAATTCCTGGCAGCAGCCTCCACGAACCAAGACCACCCACTAAACTACATGGCAACACACCCACAGACACCAAGAAATATAAAAACAACACCCAGCACACGGTATCACACACAATTATTGTCCTCTCTCCCTCCCTGCCCACCCCGAACCAACTTCCAAAAGCACATCCATACTCATATCTCTCACCGATCCATCCACTCACTCACAGACAACACGCAGCTGCATGCACGACCTCCCGAAATCCATCCTTCCGAATCCTCCCTTCCTCGCGAGGACAGAGTCCACCTGGCCAGGCTGAGATGCGGACACCATCCAGCTCTCCTGAGCTATCAGAAGAGACTGGATGACTCCGTTGTCGACGCCTGCCCGGGATGTAACACAGCACCCCATACCATTAAACACATCATAGAAGACTGCATTTCACACAACCACTTACGCCAACAACACAATCTACACTCAATGAGAGCTCTGTGGGAAAGCCCGATCGTGGCCATGGCCTTTCTCAGGGACTCGGGGCTGTTCGGCCAGGCAGCTTAGGGAACAACAACAACAACAACAACCGAAAAATGTACAAATTTATTTTGAAAGAGGGTCAAGGGGGTGAAATTTTAAGATTGCTGGAGGAGTAGAAAACAAACTAAAAACCTCCCCTTAATGTCAGCAGAGTGAGACCAGTGAGTGGGAAGTACAGTACATAAGCAAAGTAAACAACTGTGAGCCATGATTACACCCGATGATTTACAGTGTAGCTGGGCCTCGGTAACCCACCCGATGTTCTTAAGGGGAGGTTTTTAGTTGATTCCCTAGACTTCCATCAAGCTTAAAATTACTCCCCCTAGACCCCCTTTCAAGACAAATTTGTACATTTTTCGGTAGAAAAATGTCCCGGCCAAAGGCCGGTTCCCCTTAAATTACAGGCTCGCTATCGCTCGCCAGGAAAAAATCGACACCTAAATGGCATGAAAGGTCTTAAAATTGACAGAAATTGGTCGAAAGTTTTTAAAATCGTCAAAATAATGGGGCGAACGTCTTAAAATTAGAAAAGCAATGGGGCTAAACATGAGGGATGAAGGAGTCAAGAAAAAAATCCCTCAAGTGGATATCTCCCCTTAACCCCTTCAACACCGGAGACGTCTTTCTTAGGTTAGTCTAGCTATGTTTAGAAGATTGTGTGCAGCTTCAGACTTCAGACTTCAGACTTCAGCTTCAGACATCAGACTTCAGACTTCAGCTTCAGACTTCAGCTCCGACACTTAACAGGCTTTGAACTATCTCACTTAACCCTTTTTTACGACCTCAGATTCTTGTTAAACGGCACAAAATTGACTAAATATAAAGTAACTAGTGCAAAATTACAAAGACGTCGTCGGGACAGAAGGGGTTAATACTGGGAAATAATATATATATATATATATATATATATATATATATATATATATATATATATATATATATATATATATATATATATATATATATATATATATATATATATAATAGTACAAGGAGTGTGTATAACTCACCTAAGGCTTTCATCTATGAGAGAAACCTGTTATATTTCGCTGGGGTAAAACAAACACGAAACTCACAAAATATATACCTATATACTACACGCTAACCACACCAACTATAATATGTGTTCGGGTAATAACAACGCACTGTTTATTTGGTTCAGCGTATCACCATTGTATAAATATATAATCCTTCTAGTGTATAGTCTGGGCAGGAGTTATGGCAGCCAACCCTTTCTTGGCTAGGGATATGTACTTAAGGGGAGATTTCCACTTGAGGGATTTTTTTCTGGACCCCTTTCTCCCTCATGTTTAGCCCCAATGCTTTTAAGATTTGGAGATAAGTTAGGCGATCTTAAGAACTTTCGCCCAATTTCTGTCAATTTTAAGACCGTTCGTGCAATTTAGGTATCGATTTTTCCTGGCGAGCCTGTAATTTAAGAGGAACCGGCCTTAGGCCGGGAAATTTTTCTGCCAAAAAATGTACAAATTTATCTTGAGAAGGGGTCTAGGGGGTGTAGTTTTTAGCTTGATAGAGGTCTAGGGAACAGCCTAAAAACCTCCCCTTAAGGGGGTAGTGCTGGGGTTTTTGGCCTGTATTATTTATGTATTAACATTATATTGTAGTTTCTTCGCTAGACCTCCATCAAGCTTTATAAACACACCCCCTAGAACCCCCTTCCAAGATAAATGTGTACATTTTCCCATTTTCCGGTAAAAAAATATCCCGGCTGAAAGTCGGTTCTTTCTAATATTACAGGCTCGCTCCTCCTGCTCGCCGAGAAAAAACTGATAGCTAAATGGCACGAAAGGTCTTAATATTGACAACAAAGTGGGGCGAAAGGTCTCAAAATCGCCAAACTAACGGAACGAACGTCTTAATATCTCAAAACTAACACGCTCAACATAAGGGAGAAGGGGGTCCAGAAAAAGCCACTACCTTCCCCTTAATCGATCAGCTTCGCCTCCTCGCAATCTCTCTCTCTCTCTCTCTCTGCTCACTTTCCGCTGTACCTGCTTCCATGGTCTGGTGAAAACAAATATATATATACAGTATATTGTATATTGTATATATGTTATGTCTATACTCAGGCACATACCCTAGTTTGCTATGGGTGGCCGACACGAGACAGAGCCCGAACAGAAACAACAATTAAATTTCCTATTCTTAGGGTCCGGGAACCACTTTCGCGTTCTCTCGCCCGTTTCTCTGTCTCGTCGAGTAGGATAATTATACAAGGGGAAGAGGATTCCTAGCCCCCTGTTACTTCGTGATTTACAGAGTATTTTGGATTTTCCATATAGAAAAAAAAAAAAAAAATAAAAAAAAAAAAAAAAAAAATAGGTGTTTGGGCCAGGCATGCTCCCATTATTGATCAAGTTAAGGGAGCCCACCTCGCTTTTTTTCTCTTTCTCTCCCTCTCTTTTTGGCTTGTATCCATTCGGCCCCATTCAGCCTACTGTTTTAAGACGTTTACCCCCATCCCCAGGTGTCAATATTTTCCTGGCGAGTGGTAGCGAGCCAGCATATATATATTTTTGTTTTGACAGCTAGCTAAATTTGTACATTTTTCGATAGAAAAATTTCTTCTTCATACAATGCTGGCTCGAAACCTGGATGGGGTTAAACGTCTTAAAACAGTTGGCTAAATGGGGCCGAATGGATACAAGCCAGGGAAAGAGAGAGAGAAAGAGAGAACAAAAAGCCGGTGACCACCCTTAAGCTACCTTGGTGTTC
The DNA here is from genome assembly GCA_032716605.1 of Paralithodes platypus. NCBI lineage: Eukaryota > Metazoa > Arthropoda > Malacostraca > Decapoda > Lithodidae > Paralithodes > Paralithodes platypus. Next base: position 59,243,385 of record CM064525.1, read on the forward strand.
GGCTGCCTCCTGGTGTTTCTGTGTGCGTACCTCTGGCATGTAAATTGACACGGGCGGGGAGCTATGTTTATACTACGGGGGGGGGGGGGGGTTAAGGGGGGTCACCGGCTTTATTATCTTTCTCTCTCTCTCTCTCCCTGGCTTGTATCCATTCGGCCCCATTCAGCCAACTGTTTTAAGACGTTTATCAAAACACAAATATATAAATGCTGGCTCGATACCGCTCGCCAGGAAAATATTGACACCTGGATGGGGGTAAACGTCTTAAAACAGTAGGCTGAATGGGGCCGAATGGATACAAGCCAAAGAGAGAGGGAGAGAAAGAGAACAACAAAAGCGAGGTGGGCTCCCTTAAGTGGACGCTAACTACCCTTGCCCGAGCTACTGCCGCTCAGGTGTGTCTTGTCACCTTTATGGCCGATTCCTAAAGTCGGTATCACACGAGAGCATTTATGGTCAACATTCGATGATCAACATTTTTCTGGCAACATTTCTGGAATATTTTGCACTGGTATCGGAAACTAGACTGATGATAGATGAACTTAGATAACACAACAATATTAAATGTCTACCTTATGAGCTGCCAGACCAGTGTTAAGGATAAATGTTTAGTGCAAAAAGGCTTAAGAGTCCACTAATAGAGGTGGGTGCACAAGCGGCAATGGAAAAAAAAATATATATATATATATACCGGTATATATATATATATATATATATATATATATATATATATATATATATATATATAGAATAATGGAAGGAAACATACTTACATTACTGAAATATTTGTGGACATGCAGTAATTCAAGTAATGGTCGCTCTTCTGTTTATCTAAAATGGTTTACTTAAGGAGAGACGAGCCGTTTGTTTGGTCATTCATTCCTGGAGGTGTTTGTGTGAGCTAGCTGGATTACTCTCAGTGTAGGTGAGACACAAACAGAAACAGTGAGGGAATCCAGACAAATGAATATGCCTATGAGGCCTTTATCTATTAAGGGGAGGTTTCTAGTTTGTTTCCTACTCCTCCAGCAATCTTAAAATGTCACCCCCTTGACCCCCTTTCAAGATAAATTTGTACATTTTTCGGTAGAAAAATGTCCCGGCCGAAGGCCGGATACTCTTAAATTACAGGCTCGCTATCGCTCGCCAGGATAAAATCGACACCTAAATTGCACAAAAGGTCTTAAAATTGACAGAATGGTGCGGAAATTCTTGAAATCACCAAACTAATGGGGCAAACGTCTTAAAATCTCAAAAGCAATGGGGCTAACCATGAGGGAGAAAGAGGTCAAGAAAAAAATCCCTCAAGTGGAGATCTCCCCTTAACCTCAGCTGTTCCGAGGTTCGTAAGTGAAAATGGCGTAAAAAGGTGTATATATGCTCTGGAGGATTTTCGCCAACCTTAGTAATTGTTTCCTAACTTTTTTATTCAAGAGTTAAGAGGTCTTTTGGAGGCTGTCACACTAAGTTGTTATCCCAGCAAGGAAGGTAGTAGTTGGATATTCTCTCTCTCTCTCTCTCTCTCTCTCTCTCTCTCTCTCTCTAAAATCTAGACTCATACCACAGACAAATTGGTATGGAGTAGGCAGTAATTATCACCGTTATTATTTGGTTCCGCTGAAGAGAGCGTTAGAAAATAAAAAATAAAAAATAATACACAAATAAACAATAAGAATAATAAACATCACACAATATGTACATACTACTAAGGGTGATGGGTTGGATGATTCCAATTAACCCCAAAAGTTACATGCTGCTAAGGCGAAGGGTTGCATGATTTTTTTAATTTCTTTTTTGTTTTCCCTTTCTTTTTTTCCAATCTTTCCTGTAAATTCCTTCTGGGGATTCGAAGCCCAGCAAGGTTAATCACTTCCAACTTTTTCATGTACGGCCATTGACGGAGGGACCGGAGGGTGGGGAGAGAGCCTTCTTCTTTTCTATCCTTTCCTTTGCCATCTCTACTAGAATTAAATCCTGACCACCTCGTTTGGATCGTAAGGTCTGTGTGGCCAGTTTATCTATGTAAGTCTATGTAAGTCTCTCTCTCTCCCTCTCTTCTTATTTTCTATCCTTGCCTTCAACTTTCCTTTGCTATCGGATATGCCATCTCTACTAAAATTAAGTCCTGACCACCTCGTTTGGATCGTAAGGTCTGTGTGGCCAGTGTATCTGTGTCAATCCCTGTCAGGCTACGCACACACACGTACACCTACTTATACACTAGAACAGTCACACCTGAACGCCCAGTAAGCCTTACTATACTGAATTAATATCGCATTACGTAATCAGATTGCTAAACATTTATATATTTACTGTTATACTCACGCTAACCTCGTATTTTATCGCTAAAGCCGGTATCACACGAGCAATTTTTCCCTCAACATTTATCCTCAACTGGCAGCTTATGAGGTCAACATTTATAATTTTTCGGTTACCTAATTTCATCTATCATCAGTCTAGTTTCCGATACCAGTGCAAAATACTCCGGAAATGTTGCCAGGAAAATGTTGATTATCGAATGTTGACTAAAAAAGCTCTCGTGTGATACCGGCTTAAAGGTCATATGTAAAGTATCTTCCCACTCATAACGAAAATACACAACAAACAATATATCTCATCTACTGTATATATATATATTTATCTGTCCTATCCCCTTCAGTATCCTGGTGTCTTTTTCATTGTATTCATGCTATATCTAGACGATTTTACCCAACCTAGGAATGATCTCTAGCCATCAAAGTGGGTAAAATTGATCTCAACTACCTCTTTGACTCCGACAGCTCCTTTCTAAGCTTATGGGGAGATTTCCACCTAGAGGATTTTTTTCTGGACCCCTTTCTCCCTCCTGTTTAGCCCCATTGCTTTTGAGATTTTAAGACGTTCGCCCCATTAGTTTGGCGATTTTAAGAACCCTCGCCCCATTTCTGTCAATTTTAAGACCATTCGTGCCATTTAGGTGTCGATTTTTTCCTAGCGAGCGATAGCGAGCCTGTAATTTAAGGGGCATCGGCCTTCGGCCGGGACATTTTTCTACCGAAAAATGTACAAATTTATCTTGAAAGGGGGTCTAGGGGGAGTAATTTTAAGTTTGATGGAAGTCTAGGGAATCAACTAAAAACCTCCCCTTAATATGATAGTCACTAATAACCAGAACAAAAGAAACCACTAGGCTAAGGCTTTCTAAACAGATTAACCCCCTTTGTACCGGCGACGTCTTTTAAATTTTATTCTAGCTATATTTAGACGATAATATGAAGCTTAGGAAGGATGAATGGCAGCTAAAAGAAATATTTGAGATAGTCTGTAGCCTCTTAGTGGGTAGAAGTTCTTCCTAAGGTGAATAAAATAGTCTCTCCTCTCTTCAATTTCTTACTTTTTATTCTAGCATATATTTAGGCGATAATATGAAGCTTAGGAAGGATGAACGGCAGCTAAAAGAAATATTTGAGATAGTCTGTAGCCTCTTAGTGGGTAGAAGTTCTTCCTAAGCAGAATAAAATAGTCTCTCCTCGCTTCAATTTCTTGCTTTCAACTATTTTAATATGCCAACGTGTTCGAATCCCGGGAGGACCATAATTATGCTTGCATTAGTTGATTCAAGTACATTGGGGTTTGTAATGGATGATTAATGCTAAGAACGGGGTGTTACTTAATTCACGGAGCATTGCTTACCTTGTTCCTTTAAAAAAAAAAAAAAAAATTGCCAGAATTAAAATAAACCCCATTACATCTAAGGAGGAGCACTTTATTGAATTCAGGACGTTTCGCATATAGCTTCATGTTAAGGGGGGTGACCTGCTTTTTGTTATGTCTGTCCTTTTCTCTCTTTCTTTGGCTTGTATCCATTCGGACCCATTCAGCCAACTAGTTTAAGACGTTTACCCCCATCCAGGTGTCGATTTCTTCCTGGCGAGCGACAGCGAGCCAGCATTATATGAAGAAATCCGGCTTCGCCGGAAAACATTTTCTATCGAAAAATGTACAAATTTAGCCTGCTGTCAAAAATATTTTTAATAATATGCTGACTCGCTACCGCTCGCCAGGAGCAAATCGACACCTGAATAGAGATAAGCGTCTTTAAACAGCTGGCTGAATGGGGCCGAATGGATGCAAGCAGAAGAAAGAGAGAAAAGGAGAGAAAACAAGCGGGTCACCCCCCTTAAAAGGACGTCGCCGGTACAGAAGGGGTTAAGCACTTATCGTCATCTCCCATTCCCCCATCAACAAGGGCCTAATGTGCTCAGGTAATTCGGCTATCGCGTTCCTCCCTTCATTAGCATCTCTACCTTGATTTATTAGTGCTTGCGTCTTGGATAAACCATAGCATTGATTATCGTACTCCGGGTTCCGAAAGCTTAATAAAAACACTCTCCCAAGACGTAAAGAGTGACACACACACACACACACACACACACACACACAAACACAAACACACATCTGACTTCTTGCAAGCACAAACACACACAAACGCATGTGCGCAAACATAAACACTCATTTGAATTCTGGCAGACACGAATACACGCGCATATATACACAAGCACAAACACACATCTGACTTCTTACAGGCACACACAAACATATACACACACATACATACACACACATACATACACACACATCAGACTTCTTGCAGGGACAAACACACACATACACAGTACACACACATACATACATACATACACACATCAAGCTTCTTGCAGGCACACACACAAACATACACACACATCTGACTTCTTGCAGGGACAAACACACACATACACAGTACACACATATACATACTGTACATACACACATCAAACTTCTCGCAGGCACACACATACTGTATATACACAATCACAAACATACATCTGACTTCTTACAGGCACACACACAAACATAAACACACATACATACATACACACATCAAACTTCTTGCAGGCACACACACATACATACACACACATCAGACATCTTGCAGGCACACACATCTATACACAAACACACACAGACATACACATACACACACACAGACATCTCGCAGGCACACACATCTATACACAAACACACACATACACACACACAGACACACACATCTGACTTCTTGCAAGCACAAACTCCCCACCCAACTTTGGCTAATTCTGTCCCAACGATTCCCTCCCTCAAAAGTTACTGATTCACCCTGATTACGGAAGTTAAGTCTAATGGTACGGTGGAGGCCTTCCCCTAGCGCTCGCTGTCTCTCCTCTTTCTCGCTCGGGAACACGTTAATTCATCACCATTTATCCAAGGTCATTAGTAAATTAAATTTGTTCTCCATTATTTTTGTTTCCTCCCTAGACCTCCATCAAACTTTAAAATACATCCATTTGATCCCCCTTCTAGATTAATTTGTACATTTTTCGGTAGAAAAATTTCCCGGCCAAAGGCCGGTTCTTCCAATATTACAGGCTCACTATCGTTCGCCAGGGAAAAAAATCGACACTTAAATAGCACGAAAGGTATTAATATTGACAAAGAAATGGGCGAAAGGTCTTAAAATCGACAAACTAATGGGGCAAACATCATAAAATCTGAAAACTAATGGGGCTAAACATGAGGATGAAGGGGGGGCCAGAAAACCGGCCATCTCCCCTTAATTAAGTCTAATGGTACGGTGCAGGCCTTTCCCTAGCGCTCGCTGTCTCATGGTACGGTGGAGTCTAATGGTACGGTGCAGCCTTTCCCTAGCGCTCGCTGTCTCATGGTACGGTGGAGTCTAATGGTACGGTGCAGGCCTTTCCCTAGCGCTCGCTGTCTCATGGTACGGTGGAGTCTAATGGTACGGTGCAGCCTTTCCCTAGCGCTCGCTGTCTCATGGTACGGTGGAGTCTAATGGTACGGTGCAGCCTTTCCCTAGCGCTCGCTGTCTCATGGTACGGTGGAGTCTAATGGTACGGTGCAGGCCTTTCCCTAGCGCTCGCTGTCTCATGGTACGGTGGAGTCTAATGGTACGGTGCAGCCTTTCCCTAGCGCTCGCTGTCTCTCCTTCTTTCTCGCTCGGGAACACGCTAATTCATCACCATTTACCCAAGGTCATTAGTTCATTCATTAACTAATACTAAATTATATTAACCCTCTCACGCACGTGTGGACGCAGGGGTTGCCGATTAGCAATCATAAATAGAGTTCTCTCACTCTTATAATTACCTCTCCTAAATTAGTTTTCTACCAACAGCTAACTCAAAGACAACTGCAGAGGTTGAAGTGACTAAACTAAAGGTTTCTAAACACCCTTGATGGTCACAAAGGCTTTAAAGTATCTTAGAATAGGCTTAAATCGCGTCCTGTGCGTGAATAATTGTATGCATTCTATTTCGTTCATTCATGTTTTAGGGAAGGAAATCCTATAGACATTTTCACAAGCATTGTTTTTACACGTAGGCAAATGCTAATACGTAACTCATTCTTCCACAGAAGTAACTCAAGATACATGGTAAGCTAATTATGGAAATCATATCATTTTATTCTGGCTATCGTTAGACAATTTTAAACAACTTAAGCATAGTTCACACATACAGTAGTGTGAGCTAGAATCACTGCGAGTAGGGCAAAATTTGGACTCGCGCTCCTATTCGCGGCGAAAATCAATGGCTCCTAGTAACTCTACCGACTCCTGTTAGACTCCCGGCCAGGCGCAGGCAGTCGCAGCGTGTTGGCCATGTCCGGCAAAATTTCACCCCTGCACGAAATTTGGGCCGCGAGTCCGACAACTCTCATTGACTCTCGCTGACTCTCGTTGACTCTCGTTGACTCCTATCTACTCCTATCTACTCCCATATACTCCCATGGACTCTCGTTGATTCGTAAATGACTCTAACATAATTCGCGGATTTGTTTTAGTGCGCGAGTGACTGGAACTGGACGTGAGTCAACAGTAGTCAACGTGAGTGGGATAGCCACCAATTGGCGGAGGAAACACAAAAGGAGTAGAAGAGGAGTACAATAGGAGTCAACAGGAGTTTTAGGGGATCAAGTAGGAGTTCGGAGGAATGCAATGGGAGTCAGTGCGAGTTAATATAATATTACCGTTAAATTCAAATATGTAAAGCGAGTCACCGGGAGTGACTGGGATATAAGTAAGTAATACACGCTAGTCAATGAGGGTTACTGGGAGTTGACGGGAGTCAACAGGAATCAGCGAGAGTCACTGCGCATGCTCTCCAAGCGGCTAGTGTACTGCGAGTCATCAGGAACCACATAGCATGGACCAAAACCTGTGTTATAGCCATGGTAAGATGCCATTATTGGCGTAATATTGTCCAGACTCGATATATCTCCTTAGTACATGAATTAAAATCTGTTATTGTCATAAATATATTCCATTGACTTACGTACAGTATATAATTTTATGATATGTTATGTTTCTCAATATTTCTGAGAATTTCCTATATGAAATGCAATATGGATTATTGTTTTTCAATCCAGGGACCAACACGAGCCACCAACTCCCGGAACATGGCACTGTCGACGCGCAGCAGGTTCCTGAACCCCTTGCGATCTTCTGTCTCCAGCTCCCGCATCAGCTGCTCGTAGATCCCGTACTGTGGGCGTCTCAACAGCCACTTCCTCGCCCACACTGTCCTTGGTCTCCTTGCTCGTTGATGGATGGCCTGCCGTTGCAACTCTTCCTCTTCTTCCAGGGCCTCCAACTGCAGCTCAAGTTGCAGAAGATGCACCCTCACTAGGTCCTGCTGCCTCCTCTGGGACATGTTGCGTGGGTGCTGTGGTGTCTGGTGGGTGGTGGTGAGTGTCCGGGTGGCGGCGGCGAGTGTCCGTGTGGCAGGGGCCCCCTTATATATCCGCCCGGTGCACAATGGGGGTCCATCCATGGCATAATCGCAACGCAATCCTTACACCTCTTAGTGATTCTCGTAGACTTCCAATAACTCGTATATTACTCCTCCTAACTCCCACTGACTCTTGCCATACTCGCGTTGACTCCTATCAATCACTAATCCGAATATGACTGTTAACATTACAAATTTCAATCACTCGCACTTCAATCGCGCTTTTATCCCGGTTACTCCTGGTAACTCACAGTGACTCACAGTGACTTACATTGACTCCTTGTGACTCGCAAGTACACTCCTGCTGTCTCCTACTCTCTCATGGTGCCACGTGGAATTTCGGACACTCGCGGTCATTTTTGCATGAGTTGGCAAGAGTCAACACTCTTGCCAACTCGCGCTCACACTCTTGTATGTGTGAACTAGGCTTTAGGAAGAACCTGTGGGCATCAAAGGGGTAAATACTATCTCAATTAACCCCCTCTGACTTCCATATATTTTTGTTCTATGTGGATGAGGGAGACAAAAGGCAAAACTGTCTGTGACGAGTGTCTCCCCCAGAGTTGAAAGAGTGACAGGACCAAAATCAAGGAACAGTCGAGCCTTCCTAAGCTGAAAAAATCGTCTAATGATAGCCAGAATAAACTGACATAATGCGTCATAATCCTTAAGGGGTTAAGGGGGCCTCCTCGTTTTTTTCTCTCTCCCTCTCTCCCTGGGTTGTATCCATTCGGCCCCATTCAGTCCGCTGTTTTAAGACGTTTATCCCCATCCAAGTGTCGATTTTTTTCCTGGCAGGCCGCATGGTCTGTGCAGCCTAGGTATCTATGTAATTCTCTCTCTCTCACTCTCTCTCTCTCTCTCTCTCTCTCTGGAACACAGTTAGACCAACCCGTGCTATAAATACCCCCCCCCCCCTCTCTCTCTCTCTCTCTCTCTCTCTCTCTCTCTCTCTCTCTCTCTCTCTCTCTCAGGAATCAGACGAACCCGCGCTATAACCTCCCCTCCCTTCTTCTCTCTCTCTCTCTCTCTCTCTCTCTCTCTCTCTCTCTCTCTCTCTCAGGAACACAATCAGACCAACCGCGCTATAACTCCCCCCCTCCCTCTCTTCTCTCTCTCTCTCTCTCTCTCTCTCTCTCTCTCTCTCTCTCTCTCTCTCTCTCAGGAACACAATCAGACCAACCCGCGCTATAACCTCCCCCCCCCCCTCCCTCTCTTCTCTCTCTCTCTCTCTCTCTCTCTCTCTATCAGGAACACAATCAGACCAACCCGCGCTATAACCTCCCCCCCCCCTCTCTCGCTCTCTTCTCTCTCTCTCTCTCTCTCTCTCTCTCTCTCTCTCTCTCTCTCTCTCTCTCTCTCTCAGGAACACAATCCGACCAACCCGCGCTATAACCTCCCCCCCCCTCCCTCTTCTCTCTCTCTCTCTCTCTCTCTCTCTCTCTCTCTCTCTCTCTCTCTCTCTCTCTCTCTCTCAGGAACACAATCAGACCAACCCGCGCTATAACCTCCCCCCCCCCCCTCCCTCTCTTCTCTCTCTCTCTCTCTCTCTCTCTCTCTCTCTCTCTCAGGAACACAATCAGACCAACCCGCGCTATAACCTCCCCCCCCCCCCCCCCCCTCCCTCTCTTCTCTCTCTCTCTCTCTCTCTCTCTCTCTCTCTCAGTGTACGAAAAACAAGGCGGCGGGATTATCAGGGACACAATAATATAAAGTGGGTCAGGGTGTGGGTGTGTGTGTGTGTGGGAGGGGGGGGAGGGGTGTGTGTGTGTATGTGTGTGTGTGGGGGGGGGTGAGGTGTGTGTGGGGGGGGGAGGGGGGAGGGGTGTGTGGGGGGGGTTGAAGTGTGTGTGTGTGTGTATGTGTGTGTGTGGGGGGGGGGGGGGGGGGGGGTGTGTGTATGTGTGTGTGTGGGGGGGGGGGTGAGGGGTGTGTGTGTGGGGGGGGGGGGGGGAGGGGTGTTGTGTGTGTGTGTGTGTGAGGGAGTGTAAGTACAAAGAGTACAAAGGAAATCAAGCAACAACAGGTCTAGTGACCCTTCTAGGCTGCTTGTCCTCCAAAACACTGAGGATCAAGTGTCCAAACAGTGGTTTAGAGTGGGTAAGGGAACATTGGAAAGGAAACTACTGCCCTAGAACTAATGTCCGTGGCAGGATAAGGAAGTTAGTAGGGGACAGATGGGTTAGTAACTGAGGGGGGGATAAAATAAAGTTATTCATTTACAAACGCAGTCAGTCGCGGGTTTGATGCGAGATATTTGTCTAAGCGGAGTTTAATTGAATCAACGGTGCTGCAGTCTATAACGTCTCGGGGAAGCCCATTCCACAAGTTGACAACTCGATTGAAGAAGAAATTCTTAGATTCGTGTGAGTTAAAAGATTTACCAATAATTTTGCAACCGTTTCCCCTCGTGTAATTAGATTGGTCGATAGTGAAGTACTTACTACAGTTCATATTGTCGATGCCTGTGATGATTTTGAACACTTGAATTAAGTCACCTCTTAATCTGCGCTGGGTTAAAGGAAATAGATTTAATTTTCTAAGACGCTCTTCGTATGGTTTGTTCTTTAGGCTAGGTATCATTTTGGAACTCTACGTTGAACTCGTTCTAGCTTGTTTATATCTTTTTGGTAATAAGGGCACCAGGATTGAACGCAGTATTCCAGAAGAGGCGGACTAAGGAATTGTAAAGGGTTAGGATAACTTCTTTGGATTTATGCTCAAATGACCTGCCTATAAAGCCAATTATTTTGTTTGCCTTCTTAACAACTTCTGAACATTGTTGACTCGGTTTTAGGTTACTCGATATTGTTACTCCCAGATCGGTTTCTCTGTTTACATTCTTAAGCTGAGTGCCATTCATCGAATAGTTTGCTTTCTCATTTAGGTATCCGATATGTAGTACTTTACATTTATCCGCATTGAAACTCATTTGCCAAATTTGGGCCCAACATGACAATTTATCTAGATTGTGTTGCATATCGTCAACTTGTTCTTTTGAGAGTACGCTATTTGCAATTTTTGTATCGTCAGCAAATTTTGAGATTGTACAGGTGAGACCCTCATCTATGTCGTTGATGTAAATTAGAAAGAGAATTGGTCCTAGTACCGATCCCTGGGGTACCCCGCTACTTACATTGGTCCATTTAGATGCCTTACCGTTTATGACTACTCTTTGCTTTCTGTCGCTGAGCCAATTTTCTATCCATTTCAACACACCGTCTTGTATTCCATGCGCTTTTAGTTTTAGCAGTAAACGTTTGTGGGGAACTTTGTCAAAGGCCTTTTGAAAATCAAGGTATATAATATCTACAGCTTTACTCTCATCGTAGAGGTTGAGGATATCGTGGAAGAAGTCTAAGAGGTTTGTTAAACAGGAACGTTTTTTACGAAAGCCGTGTTGAGTATCTTTAAGTATGTTATTTTCCTCTAAGTGATTTACGAGTCTGTCTCTTATGACCGTTTCTAACATTTTACATACAATTGAGGTTAAGCTAATTGGACGATAGTTACTGGGTAGGGATTTGCTGCCTTTTTTGAATATCGGTGTTACGTTGGCTAGCTTCCACTGATCAGGCATAGTCCCAGACTGCAAGGATTCATTGAATAGCAATGTCAGTGGTTTGGAGAGCTCATCCTTAGCTTCCTTTAGAACTCTAGGCGAGATTGTATCAGGTCCAGGCGTTTTATTTACCTTGAGTTTATCTAAACAATTCAATACTTCTCTCTGTGTAACGGTGATATTGCTTAGAACATCTGAATTTTCAATCTGAATCGGCGATGGTGTAGGGATATCACTGAGGTCTTCTGTTGTAAAAACTGATGCAAAGAAGGTATTGAGGGCATTACTCATTTGTACTTCGTCTTTGGTGTATTCTCCATTTTCATCGACTAGCGGTCCAACAGTTGAAGTAACTACTTTTTTCTTTCTGATATAACTATATAATTCTTTCGGGTTTGTTTTACTTTGATTCGCAACATGTAACTCTAGGGTCTTTTTACTTTGCTTAATTAACTTTTTGGCTTTGCGTCGTAGCTCTACAAATTTCACCCGTTCTTCGTGTGTGCGGGTGTGTGTATGTGTGAGGGAGTGTAAGTGTGTGCGGGTGTGTGTGTGTGAGGGTGTGTAAGTGTGTGCGGGTGTGTAAGTGTGTGTAAGTGTGTGCGGGTGTGTAAGTGTGTGCGGGTGTGTAAGTGTGTGCGGGTGTGTAAGGGTGTGCGTGGGGGGGATGTGTGTTTGTGTTGGTGTATATGTGTGTTTGTGGGTGTGTGTGTATGTGGGTGTGTATGTATGTTTGTGGGTGTGTATGTTTCAGTGTGTGTGTGTACAGTCATTTACATAATAATTATAATCAAAACCCAATACATTATTTTAAGGGAAGGTTTTTAGTGTGTTTCCTAGACTTCCATCAAGCTTGAAATTACACCCCCTTGACCCCCCTTTCAAGATAAATTTGTACATTTTTCGGTAGAAAAATGTCCCGACCGAAGGCCGATTCCTCTTAAATTGCAGGCTCGCTATCGCTCTCCAGGAAAAAAATGACACCTTAATGGGACGAAAGGTCTTAAAAGTGACATAAATTGGGTGAAAGGTCTTAAAATTGCCAAACTAATGGGGCGAACGTCTTAAAATCTCAAAAGCACTGGGGCTAAACATGAGGGAGAAGGGGGTAAAGAAAAAAGTCCCTCAAGTGGATATCTCCCCTTAACAAGGCGTGATCTCAATATGGCACACGGTAACTATTAACACGACAGGCTCGCTATCGTTCGCCAGGAAAAAAAATCGACACCTAAATGGCATGAAAAGTCTTAAAATTGACAACGAAATGGAGCGAACGTCTTCAAATCTCAAAAAATAGTGGGGTTAAACACGAGGGAGAAAGGGGTCCAGAAAAACGAGCCATGTCCCCTTAAACGTTATCATGGTTTCAAAACATGTTGACCTTAAGAGAAACTGGCCTTCGGTCGGGACATTTTTCTACCGAAAAATGTACACATTTATCTTGAAGTGAGTCTAGGGGGTGTTTTTCTAAGCGTGATGGAGGTCTAGCGAGGAAACTTAAAAAATATAAGAATAAATGAATGCATAGACCAAACAAGCAGCCACTAGCCCCTAAAAAAAAAAAAAAAACAAAAAAAAAAAAAAAAAAAATATGGGTTTCGCAAATGATTGTCCTTAACACTATAACATACTCTAGGTAACGCCATCGAACTTGACAGTAATCTTGAACCCTTAACTTTTCATAACTCAAAAGTGTCTAGATCAAACTGGCTGTATGAAGTTTCCACACCTATTTCCTGATGGGCTCTTCCTAAATGATAAAAATGTCAGCCCAATTGCTTTCATTCATTTTGAGTTATGAGAAGTTAAGGGGAGATATCCACTTGAGGGATTTTTTTTCCTGAGACTCCTTTCTCCCTCATGTTTAGCCCCATTGTTTTCCTAATGTTAAGACGTTCGCCCCATTATTTTGACGATTTTAAGAACTTTCAACCCATTTCTGTCAATTTTAAGACCTTTCGTGCCATTTAGGTGTCGATTTTATCCTCGCGAGCGATAGCGAGCCTGTAATTTAAGAGGAACCGGCCTTCGGCCGGGAAATTTTTCTACCGAAAAATGTACAAATTTATCTTGAAAGGGACTCAAGGGGGTGTAATTTTAAGGTTGATGGAGGTCTAGTGAACAAACTAAATACCTCCCCTTAAAGAAACAGAAATACAACGCGTAATATTATACATGATAACTGCTGCTTGCAAGTAGCCATTAACGCAGAGGTATTAAGGGGAGATTTCCACTTGAGGGATTTTTTTTTCTTGACTCCTTTGTCCCTCATGTTAATCCCCATTGTTTTCCTAATGTTAAGACGTTCGCCCCATTATTTTGACGATTTTAAGAACTTTCAACCCATTTCTGTCAATTTTAAGACCTTTCGTGCAATTTAGGTGTCGATTTTATCATGGCGAGCGATAGCGAGCCTGTAATTTAAGAGGAACCGGCTTTCAGCCGGGACATTTTTCTACCGAAAAATGTACAAATTTATCTTGAAAGGGGCTCAACGGGGTGTAATCTTTAGCTTGAAGGATATCTAGGGACCAAACTAAAGACCTCCCCTTAACGCTCTCAGACTCTCATTAACAAACTTGAAATACGAGATGCTAAAACGGTGAACAGAGAGAGAGAGAGAGAGAGAGTGTGTGTGAGAGAGAGAGAGTGAGTGGGAGAGTGAGAGAGAGAGTGTGTGTGTGAGAGAGAGAGAGTGAGTGAGAGAGAGAGTGTGAGCATGAATGAGAGAGAGAGTACAAAGGAGTACAAAAGAAGTCAAGCAACAATAGGTCTAGCGAGCACTCGAGGTTGCTTGCCCTATAAACCACTGCTGTTCAAAGTGTCCAACAGTGGTTCAGAGTGGGTAAGGGACAATTGGAAAGGGAAGCACTGCCCTGAGACCAATATCCCTGGCAGGGTTAGGGGATGTTAGTAAGGAACAATTTGGGTTAGTGATATAACACAGTTATATGAGAACAAAATAAATTAACTTATAAATGCAATCAGTGGCGGGTTTAAGGCAAGATGTTTGTCTACGCGATTTTTAGAAGAATTGACGGTGCTGCAGTCTACTGTATACCATCTCGAGGAAGCCCATTCCACAAGTTCACAACTCGATTGAAGAAGACATTCTTAGACTCGTGTGAGTTAAAATATTTCCCAATGATTTTGCAACCATTTCCCCGCGTGTAGTTTAATTGTTCGATCGTAAAGCACTTATTACAGTTCATATTGTCGATGCCTTTGATGATTTTGAAGATTTGAATTAGGTCACCTTTTAATCTGCGCTGGGTTAAAGGAAATAAACTTAATTATCTAAGACGCTCCTCGTATGGTTTGTTTTGAAGATTAGGTATAATTTTGGTAACTGTACGTTCAACTCGTTCAAGTATATTAATATATGTTTGGTAGTAGGGGCACCAGGATTGAACGAGCGAGAGAGAGAGAGACAGAGAAAGAGAGAGAGAGAGAAAGAGAGAGAGAGAGAGAGAAAGAGAGAGAGAGAGAGAGAGAGAGAGTGGAAGGACAGGATGCAAATGTAGAACAAGAAGGGAAACCAACAGAGTAATCATAGGGGACGTGATGATGGTGGGAGAGAGAGAGAGAGAGAGAGAGTGAAAGTGAATGAGTGAGTGAGTGAGTGAAAGAGAGAGTATGAGAGTGAGTGAGTGAGAGAGAGACAAAGGGAGAGTGCGAGAGTGAGAGAGAGAGTGTGAAAGTGAGTGAGTGAGTGAAAGAGAGAGTATGAGAGTGAGTGAGTGAGAGAGAGACAAAGAGAGAGAGAGAGAGAGAGAGTGAGTTATAAGAAGTTACAAGGAAGAGTACTCATCTCGGAGACAGGTATATATATGCCAGCTAAACCTATTAAATGATAGGTAAACAACACGAAACAAAATATGACTCTTTCAAGAAGACTGAACATGTCTGCTTTAAAAGGGGAGATTTCCACTTGAGGGATACATTTCTGGACCCCTTTTTCCCTCATGTTTAGCCTCATTGTTTTTGAGATCTTAAGACGTTCACCCCATTATTTTGTCGATTTTAAGAACTTTCGCCTTATTTAAGTCAATGTTAAGACCTTTCGTGCCCTTTAGCTGTCGATTTTTGCCTGACGAGCGATAGCGAGTCTGTAATTTAAAAGGAACCGGCCTTCGGCCTGGACATTTTTCTACTGAAAAATGTACAAATTTATCTTGAAAAGGGCTCTAGGGACTGTAATTATAAGCTTGACGGAGATCTAAGGAACAAACTAAAGACCTCCTCTTACACTTTTTGGTCGATTGTGTGTGTCATATATTTATTGTGTGTGTCATATATTTATTGTGTGTGTCATATATTTATTGTGTGTGTCATATATTTATTGTGTGTGTCATATATTTATTGTGTGTGTCATATATTTATTGTGTGTGTCATATATTTATTGTGTGTCATATATTTATTGTGTGTGTCATATATTTATTGTGTGTGTCATATATTTATTGTGTGTCATATATTTATTGTGTGTGTCATATATTTATTGTGTGTGTCATATATTTATTGTGTGTGTCATATATTTATTGTGTGTCATATATTTATTGTGTGTGTCATATATTTATTGTGTGTGTCATATATTTATTGTGTGTCATATATTTATTGTGTGTGTCATATATTTATTGTGTGTGTCATATATTTATTGTGTGTGTCATATATTTATTGTGTGTGTCATATATTTATTGTGTGTCATATATTTATTGTGTGTGTCATATATTTATTGTGTGTGTCATATATTTATTGTGTGTCATATATTTATTGTGTGTGTCATATATTTATTGTGTGTGTCATATATTTATTGTGTGTCATATATTTATTGTGTGTGTCATATATTTATTGTGTGTCATATATTTATTGTGTGTGTCATATATTTATTGTGTGTGTCATATATTTATTGTGTGTCATATATTTATTGTGTGTGTCATATATTTATTGTGTGTGTCATACATTTATTGTGTGTGTCATATATTTATTGTGTGTATCATATATTTATTGTGTGTGTCATATATTTATTGTGTGTCATATATTTATTGTGTGTGTCATATATTTATTGTGTGTGTCATATATTTATTGTGTGTGTCATATATTTATTGTGTGTGTCATATATTTATTTGTATTTTTCTTTGGTTTAGTTTCATCTCTATACCTCCATCAAACTTTAACAAATCATCCATTATATTCCCCTTATAGATTAATTTGTACATTTTTCGGTAGAAAAATTTGCCGGCCAAATGCCGGTTCTTCCACAATTACAGGCTCACTGTCGTTCGCCAGGAAACAAAATCGACACCTAAATTGCACGAAAGGTCTTAATATTGACAAAGAAAAGGGGCGAAAGGTCTAAAAATCGACAAACTAATGGGGTAAACATCTTAAAATATAAAAACTAATAGGGTTAAACATGAGGAAGAAGGAGGACTAGAAAAACTACTCATCGCCCCTTAAGTACCTTCTAGACTGACATTCTTAAGGGGAGATCTCCACTTGAGGGATTTTTTTCTTGACCCCTTTCTCCCTCATGTTTAGCCCCATTGTTTTTGATATTATAAAATGTTTGCCCCATTAGTTTAGCGATTTTAAGAACTTTCACCCCATATTTAGACCTTTCGTGCCATTTAGGTGTCGATTTTATCCTGGCGAGCGATAGCGAGCCTGTAATTTAAGAGGAACCGGCCTTCGGCCGGGACATTTTTCTATCGAAAAATGTACAAATTTATCTTGAAAGGGACTCAAAGGGGTGTAATTTTAAGGTTGATGGAGGTCTAGGGAACAAACTAAATACCTCCCCTTAAGGACAATTTGGTCAGGTGTGTGTAACGATATTTCCACTGAAAGTATATATCGTTCAGTTTGTTCATTGTCAACTTAACATCGTTCAGTTTGTTCATTGTCAGCTTAACATCGTTCAGTTTGTTCATTGTCAACTTAACATCGTTCAGTTGAAGTAATCACACCCAACTATACCCTGTTTCTTTTCAAGTGACGGTAAATTGCAAAGTTCCCATCACGATTTCTCCGTTATTTTGAGGATTTTGTAGTGAAATATGGTGCTAATTATATAAGCTTGGTCTCAATATGATGCAGAGACATGGTGGGTTCATATTTTACCATTAAGTATCGAGAAATGATCTGCTAAGGGATTTAATTACCGTCAGATGAAATTAAACAGAGTATTATAGGCACTCTGGACTTAATTAAACAGAGTATTATAGGCACTCTGGACTTAATTCCAACGTAGAATTTGATGGAAAGTGGAAGGTATGGATAGCAAAGCAGAACGATCTCTCCTCACCCACCAATTCCTCAGAAATTGGGTCTACATGTAATTTAGTTGAGGAAACAAGGACATACGCAGAATTAGAACATTTCAATTGGGAAATTCATTGTAAAGAAGTAAAGTTGAGAAATATTGTATACTGCCGATGTTAAACCTATTGTATACTGCCGATGTTAAACCTATTGTATACTGCCGATGTTAAACCTATTGTATACTGCCGATGTTAAACCTATTGTATACTGCCGATGTTAATCCTATTGTATACTGCCGATGTTAATCCTATTGTATACTGCCGATGTGGTCCTATTGTATACTGCCGAGGTTAAACCTATTGTATACTGCCGATGTAATCCTAT
>CM064525.1:59266396-59306524 GCA_032716605.1 Paralithodes platypus
TGAGTTAGCTGTGTTGAGCCTATTAGGGATACTTTAAAGCCTTTGTTACCATCAGGGGTATTTAGAAACCTTTAGTTTAGTTATTTCAACCTCTGCAGTTGTCTTTGAGTTAGCTGTGTTGAGCCTATTGGGGATACTTTAAAGCCTTTGTTACCATCAGAGGTATTTAGAATCCTTTAGTTTAGTTACTTCAACCTCTGCAGTTGTCTTTGAGTTAGCTGTGGGCAGAAAACTAATTTTGGAGAGGTAATTATAAGAGTGAAAGGACTCTATTTCTTATTGCTAATCTGGCAACCTCTGCGTCATATGTGCGTGAAAGGGTTAAGTCTCTCTATGGCAAAATCTCGTCCCTACTGCAAGCAACCCAACCCGCCCCCATTTGCCTTCCTCCACCCCTTCATGACTATTCCGATCCACGTCACATTTCGTTCCCTGGAGGACCTGCTCAAAGAAATATGGTACATTTGTTTACGTGTACACTTTCGGATCCCACTTCCAGAATGTCGTGTTGTGTTAGTGTACAGTTGTTGTAGGTAGCGCCAACCAACTTGACAATAATCTTCATTCCTGATCTCTCTGTAACTCAAAAGTGCCTTGAGCAAACTGGCTGTAAATATTCACACCTATTCCCTGCTGGATTCTTCCCAAATTATAAACACGTCAGCCCGATTGCTCTCATTCATTTCGAGTTATAAGAAGTTAAGGGGTCAAGATTACTGTCACGTTCGTTGACGCTACCTACAGTCAGGAATGTCTGGACAATTTATGGGGGACTAATTATAATGATACATTGGTAAAGCCATATGATATACTGCTCGAGACACAATATATATATATATATATATATATATATATATATATATATATATATATATATATATATATATACCGGTATATATATATATATAATTATATATACAGTAGATGCTGAGCCACAAGGATGATATTACTGGGATTCAATAGTTAAAGGGAGAGGGTTGATGATTTTGAATGTTTAGCGCCATTAGTTTCAGATTTTAAGACGTTTGGTCCATTAGTTTGGCGATTTTAAGACTTTTCGTCCCATTTTTTTTTCTCAATATTACAACCTTTTGTACCATTTCAGTGTATATTTTTTCCTGGTGACCGATAGGCAACATGTAATTTGGCTGGGTTATATTTTTCTACCGAAAAATATACAAATTTATCTAGGAAGGGTATCTCGGGGATGTATTTTTAAGGTTGATGGACGTCTAGGGAGGAAACTAAAAAACAAAAAATGTAAATACAGTATATATATATATATATATATATATATATATATATATATATATATATATATATATATATATATATATATATATCGACCAGTATATAATATACCCTTCCCCTTTTAACTTTCGAAGCTATCACGGAATAAATCGATTTAATTTATATATTTTTATTATTATTTTGTTTTCAATTTCCTACCTAGCATATGCAGTTCAAGGATTCATCTTAGTTGGAGTAGTCAGAAAGAGCTATAATTTCTGTTCTAGAGTGTACAGAAGTGGCCAGGAAGAGTGGCATATGTTTTCGGAGGCAAAATTACGATATACAATTTTACAATACACACAGTTGATATAAAAAATTACGATATACAGATTTACGATATACAAAATTACGATATACAAAATTGCGATATACAATTTTACAATATACAAATTTACGATAAAAACAAATACGATATACAGATTTACGATGAACAAATTTACGATATACATAATTACGATATACACATTTACGACTTACAAAATTGCGATATACAAAATTACGATATACAAATCTCCTGCGGCCGAGTGTACAGTCAACGCCAGGGCCCACACAGGGTTCCCGGACATCTCAACCAGTAGACCATTTCAACCAGTAGCTCTCAACCAGTGCCAATTCAACCAAGACCAACCAAACCAGTGCCAAAATGTAGTAATTTTCCCTGCCGGCGCGTGGGATCGAACCCCCGACACCAGAGCTAGCGCTCCACAATACAGAGTACTAAGCGCGCTCGGCCACCATGATCGTATGTATGTATGTAGGTAGGTATGTATGTATGCATATACTTAGGCACCCAGGGATGCATGATAGAAGATATAATAATATATAAATAAATATATACAAAATATATTAATAATGTATGTATGTATGTATGTATGTATGTATGTATGTATGTATATACTCATGCACCCAGGGAGGCATCATTGAAAAAAATTATGATAATGATAAAAGAAAGGAAAAAATTGAGAAGAAGATATGGGCATGCATATTCAAGTCAGACCCCACACTCTCACGGCGCACAGGGAGGCATGATCAAAATAATACTAATACTAATAATAATAATAATAATAATAATAATAATAATAAGGTCTGTAGAAGCTCAACCCCCCCTCCTCGTGGCACAGACCGGGCAACGCATGTATAGCAATCCAGCTATGCAAGCGGCTAAAGGGGCTCTGACAACTCTTGATGAACATACAAGCACACCAAATCCCATCACTATACCGCATCGGTCGTCGTCGCGCGGGTCAACAAGGACCACCGCGACCCCCAGTAAGAACCCAGGCCGGGATAGTAAAGTCAGCTACTGGAACAAACTCGCCCCATAACAGGTACTAGGGGAGCACCACACCGAGGACAATTCTCACAGAGGCCTTCTAGCTACAACATCCCAAAGAACGACAGAAACAACACGACAGAAATGGACCCGGGAAGAGTATAAACAAGTTCATGGAAGCATTTTACTCTGCTTCATATGTCCCAAGTGTCACTTCTACTACAAAAGCTGCCAACAGCATCTGGCGAAATAAACACCCCATATATATAGGCTTAATCTCGATGCCAACAAACTAGCCAATGTTAAACGAGACATTATAAAGAACAAAAGGCTAACTGAACTGGAACTCGAGACCATCCAAGAGAAAGAGTATTATAGGAAAGTGAGAATGGTACTGAAGAGTGAACTTAACGCTGCCAACGCCTTAGCCATTCCCGTAGTGATATACAGCTTTAACATCATAAACTGGAAAATTAGTGACATCAAAAGACTAGACACCAAGACCAGGAAGATGCTAACCATGGACAAAATGCGCCACCCAAAAGCAGACGTCGACAGGATTTACCTACCAATAGCGGAAGGAGGACGAGGCCTGGTCCAACTTGAATTGACCTACAAGACTACCACCATAGGCATGGACACGTACCTGACTGTAACAGATGACCCACTCCTTCAAATATTATAACAACATGAAGAGAGAAAGAAACGTTACTCTATCAGGACGGAAACCACAAAGTTCAAGTATGAGCTGAACATCCAAGAAATACCACCAATGAAAAATGAAACAACAACAAAGTATGCACGCAGAGTCAATGAGAAGGTAAAACACCATGGCCAATTACAATTGCGAATTGGTGGTGATGGGCTGGTCTATCAGAGTGAGAGCTGAGCGAACTCTGCCATACCCATAGCTTACTCTGACTGTTCCTTTTACTTATATATCTTCTAGATCTTAAGTGACGGCGTCTTTTCCGTGGATCGACCTCCCTACTGCCAACCTAAAAGTTGGCCGATTGGGAGCCAAAGCGTCACATTTTTTCCCTTGCCCCTCAACTTTCCCTTCATAATTGCTGAGGGGCACAGGGCCTTGGGTGGGGCTTTGGTTTCCCGGGCGTTTCCGCGCCCTCCTCAGCTCCCTGCCTTAGAGTTGCTTCGGTCACCCGGGCTTTGTTAGTGGTAAGCAGGGAGGGTTTTGTGGGGGCGCTCTATGGCCTTGGCCTTGCTCGGGACCTTGGGGCTGTTCGGCCAGGCAGCCTGGGGAACAACAACAACAACAACAACAATTGCGAAAACAATGAGACGAAAAGGCAATGCACAGGAAATACCCAAAAAGAATAAATGAGGCAGACGTTGACAAACTGAAGACGAACCAGTGGCTCAAGAACACTGAACTAAAAGTAGAGACAGAGAGCCTGATCATCGCTGCACAAGACCAGAGTCTCACTACCAGATCCTATCACCATCGCATCATCAAACATGGAACACACAAAACTGCAGGATCTGTGGAAAGTATGAGGAGACTATCGAGCACATAATCTCTGGCTGCCCGGAATTGGCGAAAAACGAATATATCCACCGCCACAACAACGTCAGTAAAATATAAATCTGCAGACGGCTTATTATCACATACGAGGCAGATCCTTACCTACATCACTATTGGTTCTTTCTCTACACTAAAAACATCTGCCACTGTAACCTATATCCCCATCACTTCATCTACTGTATATTATAGCTGCCTAACTAAGAGCATCACCCACTATAAACTGTATACTCTACACATTAGCTTTCATTATATATGTATATATATATATATATAGATATATATATATATATATATATATATATATATAGATATATGATGTATTTATGTACTGTATATATTTATGTATGTATGTCATATTGCTGTAATGAATATGTATAATAAATAATGTTTCTGTCTGTGCGTACTGACATTCCAACAGGGAGTACTGAATCTGTTATTTTTTTTCCCCCAGAGTTGAAATTATAAAGTTATGAAAAGTTTGTTTTGGCTTTTATGCTTGTGTCCCGTGCGGCAGCTGGTGAAATGTTTTAGAAATGTGATTTATAAATGGACAAGACTCCAAGGTGTTACAGTAGAAACAAATATTAAATGGCCATTCAATTTCAGCAGCACAATATATACTATCTATCTATCTATCTATCTATCTATTGCCTGACGCCGTGATCCCCGAAGGGGTGGAACGAACAAACCGCCCCCATGCACATCTGTCCCCAGTCAGACGACACCCCTCCTCCCAACCAGCTCCACCTTCATACATATACTTCCTCATTCCATCCTTCCACCTCTCTTTCGGTTTACCTCTCCCTCTCTGCCCTTCCACCTCGCTCACAGTA
The DNA here is from genome assembly GCA_032716605.1 of Paralithodes platypus. Lineage (NCBI taxonomy): Eukaryota > Metazoa > Arthropoda > Malacostraca > Decapoda > Lithodidae > Paralithodes > Paralithodes platypus. The sequence goes on from CM064525.1 coordinate 59,271,339, forward strand.
TATATATATATATATATATATATATATATATATACTGTATATATATCAGTGCATTGCCACAAAGCCCACCAAAACGCCAACAAAATACCTTCATCGTTCTCTGATTTAATAGCACTATGAATATTCCCATATTCAAAATATGCTACATGGGGGCGTGAGACACTGAAACACAGAGGTGAAGCAGCTTCAGAGATGGGGCTGATTCGAGCTGTGAGTGGAGCTCTAAGTGCTTCACATGTCTCACTCCCTAGACTGGAACAAACCTCACAGGCTTCACCGTGTTGAGCTGTTTGATGTACAGGCTTTCAGCCTATGCCTGAGAGGAATAACACAAGAAATATTAATAATAACACTATTACTTTTACGATATTAAGACGCTGCTGGTGGTGGTGGTGGTGGTGGTGATGGTGGTGGTGGTGGTGGTGGTGATGGTGGTGGTAGTAGTGATGGTGGTGGTAGTAATGGTGGTGGTTGTGATCTATATACACACCCAGTAATGGTGATGGATCGAGGCAGACTGGTGTTTTGTCAATCATCACCTTCTCTTACCATTACCTCTCTCTCTCTCTCTCTCTCTCTCTCTCTCTCTCTCTCTCTCTCTCACACGCGCGCACACACGCATACACTATCATACAGTATATTAATACTTATCTCAGTATCTCTCTCTCTCTCTCTCTCTCTCTCAACTTGCCTTTATACAACTCCTTCTTCCCTCCCCCTCCCCTCCCTCCATAGCTCCGCCCAAGCGATAATCCCCCCACCCCCCCACCCCCCACCCCCCACCCACCGACCTCTCTGCGCGTCATAAATCCCTGGCCAAATAGACACATTCATCTGGCTCCGCGGTGATGAATGGTGAATAAGAATGACAAGTAATTAGGTGAGCGGCTCTCCGGAAAGGGAAAAGAGCGGCTCTCCGTCCTTTGGAGAGGCAGCCCGGGCCAGGAGGGTTAAGGGGGGTCACCTGCTTTTTTGCTCTCCTTTTCTCTCTTTCTCTGGCTTGCATCCATTCGGCCCCATTCAGCCTACTGTTTTAAGACGTTTACCCCCATCCAGGTGTCAATATTTTCCTGGCGAGTGGTAGCGAGTCAGCATATATATATTTTTGTTTTGACAGCAAGCTAAATTTGTACATTTGTCGATAGAAAAATGTCTACGGCGAAGCCGGATTTCTCCATACAATGCTGGCTCGCTATCGCTCCCCAGGAAGAAATCGACACCTGGATGGGGATAAACGTCTTAAAACAGTTGGCTGAATGGGGCCGAATGGATACAAGTCAAGGAAAGGGAGAAAAGGAGAGAAAGATAAACAAAACCCGGCGAGCCTGTAATTTAAGGGGAACCGGCCTTTGGCCGGGAAATTTTTCTACCGAAAAATGTACAAATTTATCTTGAAAGGGGGTCTAGGGGGAGTAATTTTAAGCTTGATGGAAGTCTAGGGAATCAACTAAAAACCTCCCCTTAAGAGAAACCACACTCGCAATTCAATCATACGATTTTTGTTTTGTTTTTTTGCTATATGCATGAAGGAGACAAAAGGCAAAGTCAAGGTTGAAAGAGTGACAGAGAGCCAAAATCAAGGTGCGTTAGAGGTCATTTAGGCTGTTGGATAGAAGTGTGTATGATTGCATTACGAATGTACTGTAGTTTCTTAGGCAGTGGTTAACTCATCTGATTAGTACACTGGTAATTAAGGACATGCCCTAGTTAGCATTGTGCCACATTCAATGTTCTCTGCTTAAGGGGCAGGGATTATTTGTTAGCATATTTATGTATATTTATGTATATATTTATGTATATTTATGTATAAATTTATGTATATTTATGTATATATTTCTGTATATTTATGTATATATTTATGTATATATTTATGTATATATTTATGTATATATTTATGTATATTTATGTATATTTATGTATATATTTATGTATATATTTATGTATATTTATGTATATATTTATGTATATATTTATGTATATTTATGTATATTTATGTATATATTTATGTATATTTATGTATATTTATGTATATATTTATGTATATATTTATGTATATATTTATGTATATTTATGTATATATTTATGTATATATTTATGTATATATTTATGTATATGTTTATGTATATTTATGTATATTTATGTATATATTTATGTATATTTATGTATATTTATGTATATTTATGTATATTTATGTATTATTTATGTATATTTATGTATATTTATGTATATATTTATGTATATATTTATGTATATATTTATGTATATTTATGTATATATTTATGTATATATTTATCTATTAATGTTTTAGTTTCCTCCCTAGACCTCCATCAAGCTTAATAAATTATTCTCAAGATTCTCCTTCGAGATAAATTTGAAAAAAAAAATCGGTAGAAAAATGCCTTGGCCGAAGGCCGGTTGCTCCAAAAATACAGGAAAGAATCGACACTTAAATGGCACGCAAAGGCTTGATATTGATAAGGAAATGGTACGAAAGTTCTAAAAATTGACAAACTAATGGAGCGAACGTCTTAACATTCTCATAACTAATAGGGCTAAACAAAAGAAGTGCTTGCAGGGGATCTCTTTAAAGGGAAGGTTTCAAGCTATTTCATTAGTAATAATAATTGGTAAATAAATATACTGTTCATCCCATTCCACTACAGGGGAGAGTCCATGATGACACACGGCTCATATAATTGTGTTTAGCGTTGCATTACGTCTCATAATTGTGTTCAGCGTTGCATTACGTCTCATAATTGTGTTCAGCGTTGCATTACGTCTCATAATTGTGTTCAGCGTTGCATTACGTCTCATAATTGTGTTCAGCGTTGCATTACGTCTCATAATTGTGTTCAGCGTTGCATTACGTCTCATAATTGTGTTCAGCGTTGCATTACGTCTCATAATTGTGTTCAGCGTTGCATTACGTCTCATAATTGTGTTCAGCGTTGTATTACGTCTCATAATTGTGTTCAGCGTTGCATTACGTCTCATAATTGTGTTCAGCGTTGCATTACGTCTCATAATTGTGTTCAGCGTTGCATTACGTCTCATAATTGTGTTCAGCGTTGCATTACGTCTCATAATTGTGTTCAGCGTTGCATTACGTCTCATAATTGTGTTCAGCGTTGCATTACGTCTCATAATTGTGTTCAGCGTTGCATTACGTCTCATAATTGTGTTCAGCGTTGCATTACGTCTCATAATTCTTCTTGACAATATTGACATCCAAATTTGCTTTGTAAAGGAAACAAGAAAACAAAAGGAAAAACGGGGATTGGCCCTGAGTGTATAGATATAATAGAACGGGAAGATGGTTTATATCAAACCACTGTTTTGAAGTTTTGGAATGATCAAAATATGGAAATTGTTTAATCTTTGCATGAAAAGCATTACCATAATTAATCATTGCTTTTATACTAATATGAGTTGCTTGCTGACAGTGTGTTCAGTAGAGCGAATATAGTCATTCTTGTTTTAGTGTTATTACCGATGTTATTATTTATATATTGGTGATTATTATTATTATTATTATTATTATTATAATAATCATTAGTTTTATTATTATTATTATTATTATTTTATAATAATAATTAGTTTTATTATTATTATTAGTTTTATTATTATTATTATTATTATTATTATTATAATAATCATTAGTTTTATTATTTATTTTTTTTAATAATAATAATTAGTTTTATTATTATTATTAGTTTTATTATTATTATTATTATTATTATTATTTTTTTTTTTTATAATAATAATTAGTTTTATTATTATTATTAGTTTCATTATTATTATTATTATTATTATTATTATTATTATAATAATCATTAGTTTTATTATTATTATTATTATTATTATTATTATAATAATAATTAGTTTTATTATTATTATTAGTTTTAATATTATTATCAGTATTATTATTAATATTAATATGGCTTATAATGAGATATCCATAATGTGTGTATTTAAGCATTCTCAGTATACCAAACGTTCTCTAATGTGTGAGAATGCAAGCGGTTATGAGCTGACGAGTAATACGAGGAATCTGTTCTAAAAACGCATTTCATAACAAAGCAGCGGCTCGGGCTCGCATTTGTAACCGGTTCACTATTTTTTTATGAGGGCCTTTCCTGACTAAAGGGGGGTGACCTGCTTTTTGTTATTTCTGTCCTTTTTTCTCTTTCTCTGGCTTGTATCCATTCGGCCCCATTCAGCCAACTATTTTAAGACGTTTATCCCCATCTAGGTGTCGATTTCTTCCTGGCGAGCGATAGCGAGCCAGCATTATATGAAGAAATCCGGCTTCGCTGGAGACATTTTTCTATCGAAAAATGTACAAATTTAGCCTGCTGTCTAACAAAAATAAAAAATATGCTGGCACGCTACCGTTCACCAGTAAGAAATTGACACCTGGATGGGGATAAACGCCTAATTTCTTTAACCATTCTTCATATTATGGAAGATTTATAATATTTATGGATATTGTTTTGTAGTGCTACGTTGAACTCTCTTTATGGAAGCTATGTCCATTCTCTAATAAGGACACCAACATTGGACAGCATAATCCACATGGGGTCTCACTACTGACAAGTAAAGTTTTCATTTGGCTACAGATCTCCACACCAATACTGTACACTCGTAAATCGTAATGCATATCTGTCAGCACTAATCACATTGCACGACACCGTTGGCAAGGCTCGGCCCCCTGGAAATAAACCCGGTATCACACGAGCGCTTTTTCCCTTAACACATTTAGCCTCAAAACTGGTCTGGCAGCTTATGTGGTCAACATTTAAAATAGTACGGTTACCTAAATGCATCTATCATCAGGCTAGTTTCCGACACCAGTGCAAAATACTCCAGACATGTTGCCAGAAAAATGTTGATCCTCGAATGTTGACTATAAAATCTCTCGTGAGATACCGGCTTAAGGGGGGTGACCTGTGTTTGTTCTGTCCTTTTCTATCTTTCTCTGGCTTGTATCCATTTGGCCCCATTCAGCCTACTGTTTTAAGACGTTTATCCCCATCCAGGTATCGATTTCTTACTGGTGAGCGGTAGCGAGCCAACATATTTTTTATTTTTGTTTGACAGCAGGCTAAATTTTTACATTTTTCGATAGACAAATTTCTCCGGCGAAGCCGGATTTCTTCATATAAAGCTGGCTCGCTATCGCTCGCCCGGAAGAAATCGACACCTAGATGGGAATAAACGTCTTATAATAGTTGGCTGAATGGGGCCGAATGGATACAAGCCAGAGAAAGAGAGAAAAGGACAGAAATAACAAAAAGCAGATCACCCCCCTTAACACACACACACACACACACACACAGAGCGCCGAGTGTTCCTTCTGCCTGAGCGAGCATTACCAATTAGAGAGGGCAGTGGAGGCGTACACTGCTTTCTTTTACGCTGCTCTCATGGTTTTTCAGTTTTCTGGCTTGCACTAGGCGACTTTGGCTCGTTTTTCTGGACCCCTTTCTCCCTCATGTTTAGCCCCATTAGTTTTGAGACTTTAAGATGTTTGTTCCATTCGTTTGACGATTTTAAATCCTTTCACCCCTTTTCTTTGTCGATATTAAGACCTTTCGTGTCGTTTTCTTCCTGGCGAGAGATAGCGAGCCTGTAGTTTTAGGAGAAAACCGGCCTTTGGCCTTGCTATTTTTCGAAGAATGAAATAATTTATCTTGAATTATATATATTATTATATATATATAGTATATTTCTAAGGGGTATATTTCTAGGGGGTATATTTCTAAGGGGGTCTAAGGGGTATATTTCTAAGGGGTATATTTCTAGGGGGTATATTTCTAGGGGGTATATTGCTAAGGGGTATATTTCTAAGGGGTATATTTATAAGGGGTATATTTCTAGGGGTATATTTCTAAGGGGGTATATTTCTAAGGGGGTCTAAGGGGTATATTTATAAGGGGTATATTTATAAGGGGTATATTTCTAGGGGGTATATTTCTAAGGGGGTCTAAGGGGTATATTTCTAAGGGGGTCTAGGGGGTATATTTCTGAGCTAGTTACCCTATTCATGGATATGATACCTAGCAATTTATAGAAAAAAACTCTAAAAATCAGAATCAAAACAGACTTTTAGTGTACTCATACTTTGTTGCAATATAATAGATACACATACTTTGTTGCAATATGATAGATACACATACTTTGTTGCAATATGATAGATACACATACTTTGTTGCAATATAATAGATACACATACTTTGTTGCAATATAATAGATACACATACTTTGTTGCAATATGATAGATACACATACTTTGTTGCAATATGATAGATACACATACTTTGTTGCAATATGATAGATACACATACTTTGTTGCAATATGATAGATACACATACTTTGTTGCAATATAATAGATACACATACTTTGTTGCAATATAATAGATACACATACTTTGTTGCAATATGATAGATACACATACTTTGTTGCAATATGATAGATACACATACTGTGTTGCAATATGATAGATACACATACTTTGTTGCAATATAATAGATACACATACTTTGTTGCAATATGATAGATACACATACTTTGTTGCAATATAATAGATACACATACTTTGTTGCAATATAATAGATACACATACTTTGTTGCAATATGATAGATACACATACTTTGTTGCAATATGATAGATACACATACTTTGTTGCAATATAATAGATACACATACTTTGTTGCAATATAATAGATACACATACTTTGTTGCAATATGATAGATACACATACTTTGTTGCAATATGATAGATACACATACTGTGTTGCAATATGATAGATACACATACTTTGTTGCAATATAATAGATACACATACTTTGTTGCAATATAATAGATACACATACTTTGTTGCAATATAATAGATACACATACTTTGTTGCAATATGATAGATACACATACTTTGTTGCAATATGATAGATACACATACTTTGTTGCAATATGATAGATACACATACTTTGTTGCAATATAATAGATACACATACTTTGTTGCAATATAATAGATACACATACTTTGTTGCAATATGATAGATACACATACTTTGTTGCAATATGATAGATACACATACTGTGTTGCAATATGATAGATACACATACTTTGTTGCAATATAATAGATACACATACTTTGTTGCAATATAATAGATACACATACTTTGTTGCAATATAATAGATACACATACTTTGTTGCAATATGATAGATACACATACTTTGTTGCAATATGATAGATACACATACTTTGTTGCAATATGATAGATACACATACTTTGTTGCAATATGATAGATACACATACTTTGTTGCAATATAATAGATACACATACTTTGTTGCAATATGATAGATACACATACTTTGTTGCAATATGATAGATACACATACTTTGTTGCAATATGATAGATACACATACTTTGTTGCAATATGATAGATACACATACTTTGTTGCAATATGATAGATACACATACTTTGTTGCAATATGATAGATACACATACTTTGTAAACTGTGTCGGTGTTTGGCAAGCTTATAGATAATCTGGATTATAGTGTTTAGGTAAAGAACTAAAGCCATTTCTTAATTGTGAAGGGAAGATCTCCACTTGAGGGATTTTTTTCTTGACCCCTTTCTCCCTCATGTTTAGCCCCATTGCTTTTCTAATTTTAAGACGTTCGCCCCATTATTTTGACGATTTTAAGAGCTTTCGACCCATTTCTGTCAATTTTAAGACCTTTCGTGCCATTTAGGTGTTGATTTTATCCTGGCGAGCGATAGCGAGCCTGTTATTTAAGAGGAACCGGCTTTCAGCCGGGACATTTCTCTACCGAAAAATGTACAAATTTATCTTGAAAGGGACTCAAGGGGGTGTAATTTTAAGCTTGATGGAGGTCTAGGGAACAAACTAAAAACCTCCCCTTAAAAGTCTATCTTACAATGTTCTCTGAGCTGGCTTAGGGGGGGTGACCTGATTTGTTTCCTCCCCTTTTCTCTCTTTTTCTGGCTTGTATCCATTCGGCCCCATTCGGCCATTCGGCCCCCTTGTATTGAGTATTGTTCACATGTGTGGGGAGGTTCCTCTCACACCGCTCTCCTAGACAAAGTTGAAAGGAAGGCCTTTCGTATCATTAACTCCCGTCCACTCACCAACTCTCTGCAATCTCTCTCTCTCCGCCGCAATGTTGCATCTCTCTCGCTATTCTATCGCTACTATAATAATCAGTGTTCCTCAGAGCTATCCCAGTGCATACCACCTCCTTTACGTAGGGCACGTGGTACCCGTCTTGCAACTCAATCCCACCCCTACTCTGTGCAACTCTCCAACCCAAGAGTGAAACGTTACTCTCAAACTTTCTTCTACTCAACATCTGAGCTCTGGAACTCTCTCCCAGAATCAGTCTTTCCCTCTTCCTATGACTTAAATTGCTTCAAGCTCCGTGTGTCCAGGCATTTTGGCTCGAACGTCCCTTGATTTTGGCCCTGTCACTCTTTCAACTATGGGGGAGGCACTCGCTATAGGCAGTTATGCCTTTTGCCTCCCTCAATCACATAGAAAAAAAAAAAAAAATTCAGCCTACTGTTTTAGGACGTTTATTCCCATCCAGGTGTCAATATTTTCCTGGCGAGCGGTAGCGAGCCAGCATAGATATTGTTTTTGTTGACAGCTAGCTAAATTTGTAAATTTTTCGATAGAAAAATGTCTCCGGTGAAGCCGGATTTCTCCATACAATGCTGGCTCGCTATCGCTCGCCAGGAAGAAATCAACACCTTGGTTTGGGATACACGTCTAAAACAGTTGGCTGAATGGGGCCGAATGGATACAAGCCAGAAAAAGAGAGAAAGGAGAGATAGAGAAAAAAAGCAGGTTACCCCCCTTAAGGGGAGATCTCCACTTGAGGGATTTTTTTCTTGACCCCTTTCTCCCTCATGTTTAGCCCCATTGCTTTTGATATTATAAAATGTTTGCCCCATTAGTTTAGCGATTTTAAGAACTTTCACCCCATATCAAGACCTTTCGTGCCATTTAGGTGTCGATTTTATCCTGGCGAGCGATAGCGAGCCTGTAATTTAAGAGGAACCGGCCTTTTTCTACCGAAAAATGTACAAATTTATCTTGAAAGGGACTCAAGGGGGTGTAATTTTAAGGTTGGTGGAGGTCTAGGGAACAAACTAAATACCTCCCCTTAACAAACAATTATGAATATTCAAATAGTATATTTCAATATGTAATGCCCAAGGTCACAGAGCCAATGAATTAATAATTTCTCCCAAGCTGGCTGGTCTTGACAGCGTAATACATAGGCATTTCGGTGTGAGTATCCTAGGTTCGAGTCCTTGGAGTGCCACATGTATTCGTTGATTTCATTAATTGAGTTTAAAAGTAAAGTTGGTTGGTGAAAAAGTATGAATATGAATAAATATATATATATATATATATATATATATATATATATATATATATATATAATTATGTGTATGCAGTCTTTCTCTAAACTACATCACAGACAAAAATATGATCCTATTAAAGTATCGTATTTCCGTCAACGTTATAAAATATAGAACATGGATGAGAGTAATTATACAGTATATATATATATATATATATATATATATATATATATATATATATATATATATACAATAGTAGCTCAAACTTAAGACTTTTAGAATTTGTTATGTAGTTTTCTTTAGATAGTACGAACGCTTTAGATAGTACGAACGCTTTAGATAGTACGAACGCTTTAGATAGTACGAACGCTTTAGATAGTACGAACGCTTTAGATAGTACGAACGCTTTAGATAGTAAGAACGCTTTAGATAGTACGAACGCTTTAGATAGTACGAACGCTTAAATACTACAAGGGTTAAGGGGAGGTGTTTAGTTTGCTCCCTAAAACTTTCATCAAGCTTAAAATTACACCTCCTAGACCCCCTTTCAAGATAAATGTGTACATTTTTCGATAGAGAAATTTCCCGGCCGAAGGCCGGTGATTACAGGTTCGCTATCGCTCGCCAGGATAAAATCGACACTTAAATGGCACGAAAGGTTTTAAAATTGACATAAATGGGGCGAAAGTTCTTAAAATCGTCAAACTAATGGGGCGAACGTCTTAAAATCTAAAAAGCAATGGGGCTAAACATGAAGGAGAAAGGGGCTCAGAAAAAAATCCCTCAAGTGGAAATCTCCCCTTAAGAGTACAACCAGCTCTATGTTCACTTGTATTTAGATAGGGTAAGTGATCCGGAGTGTGTTAGCCGAGAAGGAGGAGGAAGGAGAGTGAGTGTGTGTGTGTGTGGGTGTGGGTGTGTGTGTGTGTGTGTGGGTGGGTGTGTATGTGTGGGTGTGGGTGTGTGGGTGGGTGTGGGTGTGTGTGTGTAAGTCAGACAGTGAGGGAGGAGGAAGGATAGTGAGTGTGTGTATGTGTGTGTGTATGAGTGTGTGTGTGTGGGTGTGGGTGGGTGTGTGTGTGTGTGTGTGTAAGTCAGACAGTGAGGGAGGAGGAAGGATAGTGAGTGTGTGTATGTGTGTAAGTGAGTGTGTGAGCCAGACTGTGAGGAAGGAGCAAGGCTAGTGAGTGTGAGTGTGTGTGTGTGTGTGTGTGGGTGTGTGTGTATGTGAGTGTGTAAATGTGTGACCAGACAGTGAGGGAGGAGGAAGGATAGTGAGTGTTTGTTTGTGTGAGTGTGTAAGGGTGTGAGTGTGTGAGGAAAGGTCAAGACAATTACTGACCATAAGGTGAGAGGCCCCGAGGGAGTCTAGTCTACGATACTGGTGTGAGAGGCAGCCAAGGGTGTGGTTATATGTGTGATGTGGAGGGTGTGGTTATGGTGAAGGTGTTGTTGTGATGTTGTTGTAGAGGTGTGGTGCTGTGGCTGTGGGTGTGGTTATGGTGAAGGTGTTGTTGTGATGTTGCTGTAGAGATGTGGTGCTGTGGCTGTGGGTGTGGTTATGGTGAAGGTGTTGTTGTGATGTTGCTGTAGAGGTGTGGTGCTGTGGCTGTGGGTGTGGTTATGGTGAAGGTGTTGTTGTGATGTTGTTGTAGAGGTGTGGTGCTCTGGCTGTGGGTGTGGTTATGGTGAAGGTGTTGTTGTGATGTTGTTGTAGAGGTGTGGTGCTGTGGCTGTGGGTGTGGTTATGGTGAAGGTGTTGTTGTGATGTTGTTGTGGAAGGTGTAATGCTGTGGCTGTGGGTGTGGTTATGGTGAAGGTGTTGTTGTGATGTTGCTGTAGAGGTGTAATGCTCTGGCTGTGGGTGTGGTTATGGTGAAGGTGTTGTTGTGATGTTGTTGTAGAGGTGTGGTGCTCTGGCTGTGGGTGTGGTTATGGTGAAGGTGTTGTTGTGATGTTGTTGTAGAGGTGTGGTGCTGTGGCTGTGGGTGTGGTTATGGTGAAGGTGTTGTTGTGATGTTGCTGTAGAGGTGTAATGCTCTGGCTGTGGGTGTGGTTATGGTGAAGGTGTTGTTGTGATGTTGCTGTAGAGGTGTAATGCTCTGGCTGTGGGTGTGGTTATGGTGAAGGTGTTGTTGTGATGTTGTTGTAGAGGTGTAATGCTGTGGCTGTGGGTGTGGTTATGGTGAAGGTGTTGTTGTGATGTTGTGGAAGGTGTAATGCTCTGGCTGTGGGTGTGGTTATGGTGAAGGTGTTGTTGTGATGTTGTTGTGGAAGGTGTAATGCTGTGGCTGTGGGTGTGGTTATGGTGAAGGTGTTGTTGTGATGTTGTTGTGGAAGGTGTAATGCTCTGGCTGTGGGTGTGGTTATGGTGAAGGTGTTGTTGTGATGTTGTGGAAGGTGTAATGCTGTGGCTGTGGGTGTGGTTATGGTGAAGGTGTTGTTGTGATGTTGTTGTGGAAGGTGTAATGCTCTGGCTGTGGGTGTGGTTATGGTGAAGGTGTTGTTGTGATGTTGTGGAAGGTGTAATGCTCTGGCTGTGGGTGTGGTTATGGTGAAGGTGTTGTTGTGATGTTGTTGTGGAAGGTGTAATGCTGTGGCTGTGGGTGTGGTTATGGTGAAGGTGTTGTTGTGATGTTGTTGTGGAAGGTGTAATGCTCTGGCTGTGGGTGTGGTTATGGTGAAGGTGTTGTTGTGATGTTGCTGTAGAGGTGTAATGCTCTGGCTGTGGGTGTGGTTATGGTGAAGGTGTTGTTGTGATGTTGTTGTAGAGGTGTGGTGCTCTGGCTGTGGGTGTGGTTATGGTGAAGGTGTTGTTGTGATGTTGTTGTGGAAGGTGTAATGCTCTGGCTGTGGGTGTGGTTATGGTGAAGGTGTTGTTGTGATGTTGTTGTAGAGGTGTGGTGCTCTGGCTGTGGGTGTGGTTATGGTGAAGGTGTTGTTGTGATGTTGTTGTAGAGGTGTGGTGCTGTGGCTGTGGGTGTGGTTATGGTGAAGGTGTTGCTGTAATGTTGCTGTGGAAGGTGTAATGCTCTGGCTGTGGGTGTGGTTATGGTGAAGGTGTTGTTGTGGAAGGTGTGGTGCTGTGGCTGTGGGTGTGGTTATGGTGAAGGTGTTGTTGTAGAGGTGTGGTGCTGTGGCTGTGGGTGTGGTTATGGTGAAGGTGTTGTTGTAATGTTGTTGTAGAGGTGTAATGCTCTGGCTGTGGGTGTGGTTATGGTGAAGGTGATGTTGTGATGTTGCTGTAGAGGTGTGGTGCTCTGGCCGTGTGTGTGGTTATGGTGAAGGTGTTGTTGTGATGTTGCTGTAGAGGTGTGGTGCTGTGGCTGTGGGTGTGGTTATGGTGAAGGTGTTGTTGTGATGTTGTTGTGGAAGGTGTAATGCTCTGGCTGTGGGTGTGGTTATGGTGAAGGTGTTGTTGTGATGTTGCTGTAGAGGTGTAATGCTCTGGCTGTGGGTGTGGTTATGGTGAAGGTGTTGTTGTGATGTTGTTGTAGAGGTGTGGTGCTCTGGCTGTGGGTGTGGTTATGGTGAAGGTGTTGTTGTGATGTTGTTGTAGAGGTGTGGTGCTCTGGCTGTGGGTGTGGTTATGGTGAAGGTGTTGTTGTGATGTTGTTGTAGAGGTGTAATGCTCTGGCTGTGGGTGTGGTTATGGTGAAGGTGTTGTTGTGATGTTGTTGTAGAGGTGTGGTGCTGTGGCTGTGGGTGTGGTTATGGTGAAGGTGTTGTTGTGATGTTGTTGTAGAGGTGTGGTGCTGTGGCTGTGGGTGTGGTTATGGTGAAGGTGTTGTTGTGATGTTGTTGTAGAGGTGTAATGCTCTTATCTTGAAAGGGGGTCTAGGGGTGTAATTTTAAGCTTGATGAAAACGTAGGGAACAAACTAAATACCTCCACTTAACTCATCTGATTAATCAATTGATACTAAAAAGAAACCACTCTTGCATTTCATTCATACCCATTTCCTGTCAACCATAAGATCACAACGAGGAATAGGACTTACTGTATGTGGGAAATTGTACCCGTCTAAATATACTTGACTCTATCTATAAGTCCATTAGTATCTATAAATCTATTAGTACAGCATATTATCGATCAGAATCATCTATCTAACTATATGCTCAGGCCCAATCCCCACTTTTCCATTTTTATTTTTTTATTTTTTATTTTATTTTATTTTTCTTGGGGGGTGGGGTGGCCGACTCAAGACAGAGCCACAATAGGGACTACACAACAGAAAACAATGAACACACACACACAAAATACAAATTCACACACATCTAATAATAATAATAATAAAACGCATAATAATAATAATAATAATAATAATAATAATCAGAATTATACCTTCATAAAACGCCAGTGGCAAGACTCAGACGGAGACTGTTTGAAAATGCGGGGGAGAGGAGAAATCTTATTATAATATTTGGCTTTCCACTCTCCTATGTGACTTTTTCCTAACTTGCCATGTCAAGAAAATTAAAATTTCCCACAGGGATTTTAAATTCTCTCTCTCTCTCTCTCTCTCTCTCTCTCTCCTTATTTTTCTTCTTTGCTATCCTCTCCTTCCACTGTACCTTACTCTCGGGTTAGCTATCTCTACTAGAATTAAGTCCTGACCACCTCGCTGGGATCGTAAGGTCTGTGTGGTCAGTGTATCTATGTAAATTAAATTATATAACCCTTTCAGTGCCGGTGACCTTCTCTTTCAATACATTACGGCATTTATTGTACGATAATATTTAGCTTAGGACGGACGTGTAGCCATTGAGAGGCTACAGACCGTCTCAATTAACCCGTTTAGCTACCACAGAGCCTTCCTAAGCTGGATAAAATCGTCTAAATATAGCTGAAATAAAATAACAAGACATCCCCGGGTAGGGAAAGGGTTAGATAGGTGCGTGAGAAAGGGTTAGATAGGTGCGTGAGAAAGGGGTTAGATAGGTGCGTGAGAAAGGGTTAGATAGGTGCGTGAGAAAGGGTTAGATAGGTGCGTGGGAAAGGGTTAGATAGGTGCGTGAGAAAGGGTTAGATAGGTGCGTGAGAAAGGGTTAGATAGGTGCGTGAGAAAGGGTTAGATAGGTGCGTGGGAAAAGGGTTAGATAGGTGCGTGAGAAAGGGTTAGATAGGTGCGTGAGAAAGGGTTAGATAGGTGCGTGAGAAAGGGTTAGATAGGTGCGTGAGAAAGGGTTAGATAGGTGCGTGGGAAAGGGTTAGATAGGTGCGTGGGAAAGGGTTAGATAGGTGCGTGGGAAAGGGTTAGATAGGTGCGTGAGAAAGGGTTAGATAGGTGCGTGATAAAGGGTTAGATAGGTGCGTGAGAAAGGGTTAGATAGGTGCGTGAGAAAGGGTTAGATAGGTGCGTGGGAAAGGGTTAGATAGGTGCGTGAGAAAGGGTTAGATAGGTGCGTGGGAAAGGGTTAGATAGCTGCGTGAGAAAGGGTTAGATAGGTGTGTGGGAAAGGGTTAGATAGGTGCGTGAGAAAGGGTTAGATAGGTCGTGAGAAAGGGTTAGATAGGTGCGTGAGAAAGGGTTAGATAGGTGCGTGAGAAAGGGTTAGATAGGTGCGTGAGAAAGGGTTAGCTATGTGCGTGGGAAAGGGTTAGATAGGTGCGTGAGAAAGGGTTAGATAGGTGCGTGAGAAAGGGTTAGATAGGTGCGTGAGAAAGGGTTAGATAGGTGCGTGGGAAAGGGTTAGATAGGTGCATGAGAAAGGGTTAGATAGGTGCGTGAGAAAGGGTTAGCTATGTGCGTGGGGAAGGGTTAGATAGGTGCGTGAGAAAGGGTTAGCTATGTGCGTGGGGAAGGGTTAGATAGGTGCGTGAGAAAGGGTTAGATAGGTGCGTGAGAAAGGGTTAGATAGGTGCGTGAGAAAGGGTTAGCTATGTGCGTGGGGAAGGGTTAGATAGGTGCGTGAGAAAGGGTTAGATAGGTGCGTGGGAAAGGGTTAGCTATGTGCGTGGGAAAGGGTTAGATAGGTGCGTGAGAAAGGGTTAGCTATGTGCGTGAGAAAGGGTTAGATAGGTGCGTGGGAAAGGGTTAGATAGGTGCGTGAGAAAGGGTTAGATAGATGCGTGAGAAAGGGTTAGATAGGTGCGTGAGAAAGGGTTAGATAGGTGCGTGAGAAAGGGTTAGATAGGTGCGTGAGAAAGGGTTAGATAGGTGCGTGGGAAAAGGTTAGATAGGTGCGTGAGAAAGGGTTAGATAGGTGCGTGAGAAAGGGTTAGATAGGTGCGTGAGAAAGGGTTAGATAGGTGCGTGAGAAAGGGTTAGATAGGTGCGTGAGAAAGGGTTAGATAGGTGCGTGAGAAAGGGTTAGATAGGTGCGTGAGAAAGGGTTAGATAGGTGCGTGGGAAAAGGTTAGATAGGTGCGTGAGAAAGGGTTAGCTATGTGCGTGAGAAAGGGTTAGATAGGTGCGTGAGAAAGGGTTAGATAGGTGCGTGGGAGAGGGTTAGATAGGTGCGTGAGAAAGGGTTAGATAGGTGCGTGAGAAAGGGTTAGATAGGTGCGTGGGAAAGGGTTAGATAGGTGCGTGAGAAAGGGTTAGATAGGTGTGTGAGAAAGGGTTAGCTAGGTGCGTGAGAAAGGGTTAGATAGGTGCGTGAGAAAGGGTTAGATAGGTGCGTGGGAAAGGGTTAGATAGGTGCGTGAGAAAGGGTTAGATAGGTGCGTGAGAAATGGTTAGATAGGTGCGTGAGAAAGGGTTAGCTAGGAGCGTGAGAAAGGGTTAGATAGGTGCGTGAGAAAGGGTTAGATAGGTGCGTGGGAAAGGGTTAGATAGGTGCGTGAGAAAGGGTTAGATAGGTGCGTGAGAAAGGGTTAGATAGGTGCGTGAGAAAGGGTTAGATAGGTGCGTGAGAAAGGGTTAGATAGGTGCGTGAGAAAGGGTTAGATAGGTGCGTGAGAAAGGGTTAGATAGGTGCGTGAGAAAGGGTTTGATAGGTGCGTGAGAAAGGGTTAGATAGGTGCGTGAGTAAGGGTTAGATAGGTGCGTGAGAAAGGGTTAGATAGGTGCGTGAGAAAGGGTTAGATAGGTGCGTGAGAAAGGGTTAGATAGGTGCGTGAGAAAGGGTTAGATAGGTGCGTGAGAAAGGGTTAGATAGGTGCGTGAGAAAGGGTTAGATAGGTGCGTGGGAAAAGGTTAGATAGGTGCGTGAGAAAGGGTTAGATAGGTGCGTGAGAAAGGGTTAGATAGGTGGAGAGAAAGGGTTAGATAGGTGCGTGAGAAAGGGTTAGATAGGTGCGTGAGAAAGGGTTAGATAGGTGCGTGAGAAAGGGTTAGATAGGTGCGTGGGAAAGGGTTAGATAGGTGCGTGGGAAAGGGTTAGATAGGTGCGTGAGAAAGGGTTAGATAGGTGCGTGAGAAAGGGTTAGATAGGTGCGTGGGGAAGGGTTAGATAGGTGCGTGAGAAAGGGTTAGATAGGTGGGTTAGATAGGTGCGTGAGAAAGGGTTAGATAGGTGCGTGAGAAAGGGTTAGATAGGTGCGTGAGAAAGGGTTTGCTAGGTGCGTGAGAAAGGGTTAGATAGGTGCGTGAGAAAGGGTTAGATAGGTGCGTGAGAAAGGGGTTAGATAGGTGCGTGAGAAAGGGTTAGCTAGGTGCGTGAGAAAGGGTTAGATAGGTGCGTGAGAAAAGGTTAGATAGGTGCGTGAGAAAGGGTTAGATAGGTGCGTGAGAAAGGGTTAGATAGGTGCGTGGCAAAGGGTTAGATAGGTGCGTGAGAAAGGGTTAGATAGGTGCGTGAGAAAGGGTTAGATAGGTGCGTGGGAAAGGGTTAGATAGGTGCGTGAGAAAGGGTTAGATAGGTGCGTGGGAAAGGGTTAGATAGGTGCGTGAGAAAGGGTTAGCTAGGTGCGTGAGAAAGGGTTAGATAGGTGCGTGAGAAAGGGTTAGATAGGTGCGTGAGAAAGGGTTAGATAGGTGCGTGAGAAAGGGTTAGATAGGTGCGTGAGAAAGGGTTAGCTAGGTGCGTGAGAAAGGGTTAGATAGGTGCGTGAGAAAGGGTTAGATAGGTGCGTGAGAAAGGGTTAGCTATGTGCGTGGGAAAGGGTTAGATAGGTGCGTGAGAAAGGGTTAGATAGGTGCGTGGGAAAGGGTTAGCTATGTGCGTGGGGAAGGGTTAGATAGGTGCGTGAGAAAGGGTTAGCTATGTGGGTGGGGAAGGGTTAGATAGGTGCGTGAGAAAGGGTTAGATAGGTGCGTGAGAAAGGGTTAGATAGGTGCGTGAGAAAGGGTTAGCTATGTGCGTGGGGAAGGGTTAGATAGGTGCGTGAGAAAGGGTTAGATAGGTGCGTGGGAAAGGGTTAGCTATGTGCGTGAGAAAGGGTTAGCTATGTACGAGGGGAAGGGTTAGATAGGTGGGTGAGAAAGGGTTAGATAGGTGCGTGGGAAAGGGTTAGCTATGTGCGTGGGGAAGGGTTAGATAGGTGCGTGAGAAAGGGTTAGCTATGTGCGTGGGGAAGGGTTAGATAAGTGCGTGAGAAAGGGTTAGATAGGTGCGTGAGAAAGGGTTAGATAGGTGCGTTAGAGAGGGTTAGCTATGTGCGTGGGGAAGGGTTAGATAGGTGCGTGAGAAAGGGTTAGATAGGTGCGTGGGAAAGGGTTAGCTATGTGCGTGGGAAAGGGTTAGATAGGTGCGTGAGAAAGGGTTAGATAGGTACGTGAGAAAGGGTTAGATAGGTGCGTGGGAAAGGGTTAGATAGGTGCGTGAGAAAGGGTTAGCTATGTGCGTGAGAAAGGGTTAGATAGGTGCGTGGGAAAGGGTTAGATAGGTGCGTGAGAAAGGGTTAGATAGATGCGTGAGAAAGGGTTAGATAGGTGCGTGAGAAAGGGTTAGATAGGTGCGTGAGAAAGGGTTAGATAGGTGCGTGAGAAAGGGTTAGATAGGTGCGTGGGAAAAGGTTAGATAGGTGCGTGAGAAAGGGTTAGATAGGTGCGTGAGAAAGGGTTAAATAGGTGCGTGAGAAAGGGTTAGATAGGTGCGTGAGAAAGGGTTAGATAGGTGCGTGAGAAAGGGTTTGATAGGTGCGTGAGAAAGGGTTAGATAGGTGCGTGGGAAAAGGTTAGATAGGTGCGTGAGAAAGGGTTAGCTATGTGCGTGAGAAAGGGTTAGATAGGTGCGTGAGAAAGGGTTAGATAGGTGCGTGGGAGAGGGTTAGATAGGTGCGTGAGAAAGGGTTAGATAGGTGCGTGAGAAAGGGTTAGATAGGTGCGTGGGAAAGGGTTAGATAGGTGCGTGAGAAAGGGTTAGATAGGTGTGTGAGAAAGGGTTAGCTAGGTGCGTGAGAAAGGGTTAGATAGGTGCGTGAGAAAGGGTTAGATAGGTGCGTGGGAAAGGGTTAGATAGGTGCGTGAGAAAGGGTTAGATAGGTGCGTGAGAAATGGTTAGATAGGTGCGTGAGAAAGGGTTAGCTAGGAGCGTGAGAAAGGGTTAGATAGGTGCGTGAGAAAGGGTTAGATAGGTGCGTGGGAAAGGGTTAGATAGGTGCGTGAGAAAGGGTTAGATAGGTGCGTGAGAAAGGGTTAGATAGGTGCGTGAGAAAGGGTTAGATAGGTGCGTGAGAAAGGGTTAGATAGGTGCGTGAGAAAGGGTTAGATAGGTGCGTGAGAAAGGGTTAGATAGGTGCGTGAGAAAGGGTTTGATAGGTGCGTGAGAAAGGGTTAGATAGGTGCGTGAGTAAGGGTTAGATAGGTGCGTGAGAAAGGGTTAGATAGGTGCGTGAGAAAGGGTTAGATAGGTGCGTGAGAAAGGGTTAGATAGGTGCGTGAGAAAGGGTTAGATAGGTGCGTGAGAAAGGGTTAGATAGGTGCGTAGGAAAAGGTTAGATAGGTGCGTGAGAAAGGGTTAGATAGGTGCGTGAGAATGGGTTAGATAGGTGGAGAGAAAGGGTTAGATAGGTGCGTGAGAAAGGGTTAGATAGGTGCTTGAGAAAGGGTTAGATAGGTGCGTGAGAAAGGGTTAGATAGGTGCCTGGGAAAGGGTTAGATAGGTGCGTGGGAAAGGGTTAGATAGGTGCGTGAGAAAGGGTTAGATAGGTGCGTGAGAAAGGGTTAGATAGGTGCGTGAGAAAGGGTTAGATAGGTGCGTGAGAAAGGGTTAGATAGGTGCGTGAGAAAGGGTTAGATAGGTGCGTGGGGAAGGGTTAGATAGGTGCGTGAGAAAGGGTTAGATAGGTGCGTGAGAAAGGGTTAGATAGGTGCGTGAGAAAGGGTTAGATAGGTGCGTGAGAAAGGGTTAGATAGGTGCGTGAGAAAGGGTTAGCTAGGTGCGTGAGAAAGGGTTAGATAGGTGCGTGAGAAAGGGTTAGATAGGTGCGTGAGAAAGGGGTTAGATAGGTGCGTGAGAAAGGGTTAGCTAGGTGCGTGAGAAAGGGTTAGATAGGTGCGTGAGAAAGGGTTAGATAGGTGCGTGAGAAAGGGTTAGATAGGTGCGTGAGAAAGGGTTAGATAGGTGCGTGGGAAAGGGTTAGATAGGTGCGTGAGAAAGGGTTAGATAGGTGCGTGAGAAAGGGTTAGATAGGTGCGTGGGAAAGGGTTAGATAGGTGCGTGAGAAAGGGTTAGATAGGTGCGTGGGAAAGGGTTAGATAGGTGCGTGAGAAAGGGTTAGCTAGGTGCGTGAGAAAGGGTTAGATAGGTGCGTGAGAAAGGGTTAGATAGGTGCGTGAGAAAGGGTTAGATAGGTGCGTGAGAAAGGGTTAGATAGGTGCGTGAGAAAGGGTTAGCTAGGTGCGTGAGAAAGGGTTAGATAGGTGCGTGAGAAAGGGTTAGGTGCGTGAGAAAGGGTTAGATAGGTGCGTGAGAAAGGGTTAGATAGGTGCGTGAGAAAGGGTTAGATAGGTGCGTGAGAAAGGGTTAGATAGGTGTGTGAGAAAGTCCTGTCTTGAGTTTGTTTTGTTTTTGTCCCAGTTTTTAATATTACATAACAATGTTTTATGGATTGGCTAGAACAACTTTAGGGGGTGCTTTTTTCTTGACCCCCCCTTCTCCCTCATGCTTTGGCCCATTAGTTTTAAGATGTTAAGACATATACCCCATTAGTTTGGCAAGTATAAAACCTTTCACCCCATTTCTTTTTCATTTTTAAGACTTTTCGTGCTATTTAGTCGTCGGACTGTTCATGAAGATCCATAGCAAGCCTTGCAATGTAGGAGGTCCCGTCACACATACACACACACACACACACACACACACACACACACACACACACACACACACACACACACACACACACACAGACACACACACATACACACACACACACACACACTATCTCTCTCTCTGTTTCTTTTCTATCCTTTCCTTCAACATTCTTTTTCTATCGGATATGCCATCTCTACTAGAATTAAGTCCTGATCGATCGGCCACCTCGTTTGGATCGTAAGGTCTGTGTGGCCAGTGTAGTTATGTAAATTATGTAAATCTCGCTCTCTCTCTCTCTCTCTCTCTCTCTCTCTCTCTCTCTCTCTCTCTCTCTCCCTCCACAATCCTCCTTAAGTTTTATCCTCCCTCTTACCTTTCCTTGAGGGGCCACTAAGGACATACATATGGTCATAAAGAGACTCCGGACAGCGGTGACAGTACTGCTGGTTAAGGGGAGATCTCCACTTGAGGGATTTTTTTCTTGACCCCTTTCTCCCTCATGTTTAGCCCCATTTCTTTTGATATTATAAAACGTTTGCCCCATTAGTTTAGCGATTTTAAGAACTTTCATCCCATATTAAGACCTTTCGTGCAATTCAGGTGTCGATTTTATCCTGGCGAGCGATAGCGAGCCTGTAATTTAAGAGGAACCGGCCTTCGGCCGGGACATTTTTCTACCGAAAAATGTACAAATTTACCTTGAAAGGGACTCAAGGGGGTGTAATTTTAAGCTTGATGGAGGTCTAGGGAACAAACTAAATACCTCCCCTTAAACGATCCTACCACAGTACTCCTGGTTAAACGATCCTACCACAGTACTCCTGGTTAAACGATCCTACCACAGTACTCCTGGTTAAACGATCCTACCACAGTACTCCTGGTTAAACGATCCTACCACAGTACTCCTGGTTAAACGACCCTACCACAGTACTCCTGGTTAAACGACCCTACCACAGTACTCCTGGTTAAACGACCCTACCACAGTACTCCTGGTTAAACGACCCTACCACAGTACTCCTGGTTAAACGACCCTACCACAGTACTCCTGGTTAAACGACCCTACCACAATGCCTAACGACACAACGACCTGCCTAACTCAATTTGTTTCAACTCCAGCATCCACCACCGCCCCAACGTCATCTGCCAACAATCCAACACCTGCAGTAGACACTGCAGCAGATGCTTCTGATGAACCTGAGCCGACATCAAACCAGGACAGCCGCCCTGTTCACCTTAGTCTCTCCCCCACTCCTCGTGCAAGAAGCCTGCTAGCACGAACAGTACCAACCCCTCGCCCCCGTTCTAACCACTCCTCTCCCCGACCTGTACGTAGAGTCCCGCCACCACAGGTTTCCGGATTTACACCAGTGAGGAATGGTGCACGGCCAACGCAGAAAAGGTCTCATCTACCAGTCACAATGTCCAACAGATTTGAGATATTGGTAGAGATGGAAGACGAACCAGAAGAGACCAGGCTCGTGGGGGATTCCATCCTACGAGGACAGGTCGAAGAGTTCTGCGACAGAGTCCCAAATCAACGAAAAAGATTTTGCATCCCAGGAGCTGGACTGGACGACATTGTGGAAGCCTTCGAAGATACCACAAAGGATGCAAATGAAAATACCCTTTTTGTCATCCATGCTGGTTCAAATGACGTCATGCGCACCAGATCCGAAGAGTTGATGGAGAAATATCGCAAGATGATCCAGCACTACAAAAACAAGTCAAGGAATATCATCATCTCAGGCATTCTCCCCAAGATCGACGCACCTGACAAATTCTACGACAAGGCTTTCAGCACAAATAGCCGACTAAAACATTTGTGTCTGAGGGAAGAAGTTGAATTCATCAACCTCTGGGACAACTTCTACAACCAGCCTACTCTGTTCCGCAAGGATGGCACTCATCTAAACCCTGTGGGTTCAGCACGCATGGGTCGTCTCCTACACGAAGCAGTCCGCAGCCATGGATCAAAAAACGCCATCCGAGAAGAAGCAGCAGTGACATAAATCATCCAACGCCAAGAAAAAAACAGAGGCAACCGAGGACCACCAGCGATAAGGACCAAAGACAGCGAGGACCGAGGACAGCCATGAACATAAATGTAGATCCGACAAGAACCAAAAATATTATTAAAGAGCGTTCCGTGAGTTCTAAAATAACAAATTTAAAGGTTTTCTATGCAAACGCTCGTAGCATACGCAATAAATTTTCAGATTTAGAGGAGCTAGTGTTTACAGAAAATTATGATGTGATTGGCATAACAGAATCTTGGCTCAATACAGAAGATAGAGACTTTTTAGCAGAGTATTCACTTCCCGGTTATGTAATGTTTGAGAAAAGCCGAATAAATCGAAATGGAGGTGGCGTTTTACTTTATATCAAAGAAAGTCTTAACCCTACCCTCTTGTCAAAACCTCAAATTGTGAACGTCGACGCATCTTTTGTGCTAATAAAGAATAATAAAGGTACCAAAATAATACTTGCATTAATATACAGACCTCCAGCTCAATCAGTGCAAACTGACCGAGAAATTTACGAACAAATTGCAGATGTAAGTAACTCACAAGATACCGTAATTTTTGGTGACTTTAATTTACCTGTGACCAAGTGGGGCGATACTCTTACTTCACACTCCGGACATGACTTGTATACGAACATGCAAGAGAGTTCGCTTTATCAATTTGTTGGAACGCCGACCCGTGGTAATAACGTTCTTGACATTGTACTTGCAACAAAAGAAGAATTAATAGAGAATTTGAATGTTGGTGATGAATTCAGTAACAGCGACCATCGTACGATAACTTTCACTTTAAAGTTTACTAGTAACGAACCAAATAGTAGCATCGAAAAAGTCCCTAATTTCAAGAAAGCAAACTTCCATAAACTTAGAGCTATGTTTAAAGAAACTGACTGGAGCTTTTTAATTCACAATAACGACATAAATACATCTTGGAAGTTATTCGAAGCCACTTACCTAAAAGCAGTGCAAGACTGCATACCATCAAAACTCGGCGTCCAGGCCATAATAATAAGCCCAAATGGTGGAATAAAGATATTTCAAACTGCCTGCTTGCTAAAAAATTTGCTAATGATAGATTAAAATCCTCACAAAATGACGAAGAACGGCTGAAATTTGTAGAGCTACGACGCAAAGCCAAAAAGTTAATTAAGCAAAGTAAAAAGACCTTAGAGTTACATATTGCGAATCAAAGTAAAACAAACCCGAAAGAATTCTATAGTTATATCAGAAAGAAAAAAGTTGTTACTTCAACTGTTGGACCGTTAGTCGATGAAAATGGAGAATACACCAAAGACGAAGAACAAATGAGTAATGCCCTCAATACCTTCTTTGCATCAGTTTTTACAACAGAAGACCTCAGTGATATCCCTACACCATCGCCGATTCAGATTGATAATTTAGATGTTCTAAGCAATATCACCGTTACAGAGAGAGAAGTATTGAATTGTTTAGATAAACTCAAGGTAAATAAAACGCCTGGACCTGATACAATCTCGCCTAGAGTTCTAAAGGAAGCTAAGGATGAGCTCTCTAAACCACTGACATTACTATTCAATAAATCCTTGCAGTCTGGAACTATGCCCGATCAGTGGAAGCTAGCCAACGTAACACCGATATTCAAAAAAGGCAGCAAATCCTACCCAGTAACTATCGTCCAATTAGCTTAACCTCAGTTGTATGTAAAATGCTAGAAACGGTCATACGAGACAGACTCGTAAATCACTTAGAGGAAAATAACATACTTAAAGATACTCAACACGGCTTTCGTAAAAAACGTTCCTGTTTAACAAACCTCTTAGACTTCTTCCACGATATCCTCAACCTCTACGATGAGAGTAAAGCTGTAGATATTATATACCTTGATTTTCAAAAGGCCTTTGACAAAGTTCCCCACAAACGTTTACTGCTAAAACTAAAAGCGCATGGAATACAAGACGGTGTGTTGAAATGGATAGAAAATTGGCTCAGCGACAGAAAGCAAAGAGTAGTCATAAACGGTAAGGCATCAAAATGGACCAATGTAAGTAGCGGGGTACCCCAGGGATCGGTACTAGGACCAATTCTCTTTCTAATTTACATCAACGACATAGATGAGGGTCTCACCTGTACAATCTCAAAATTTGCTGACGATACAAAAATTGCAAATAGCGTACTCTCAAAAGAACAAGTTGACGATATGCAACACAATCTAGATAAATTGTCATGTTGGGCCCAAATTTGGCAAATGAGTTTCAATGCGGATAAATGTAAAGTACTACATATCGGATACCTAAATGAGAAAGCAAACTATTCGATGAATGGCACTCAGCTTAAGAATGTAAACAGAGAAACCGATCTGGGAGTAACAATATCGAGTAACCTAAAACCGAGTCAACAATGTTCAGAAGTTGTTAAGAAGGCAAACAAAATAATTGGCTTTATAGGCAGGTCATTTGAGCATAAATCCAAAGAAGTTATCCTAACCCTTTACAATTCATTAGTCCGCCCTCTTCTGGAATACTGCGTTCAATCCTGGTGCCCTTATTACCAAAAAGATATAAACAAGCTAGAACGAGTTCAACGTAGAGTTACCAAAATGATACCTAGCCTAAAGAACAAACCATACGAAGAGCGTCTTAGAGAATTAAATCTATTTCCTTTAACCCAGCGCAGATTAAGAGGTGACTTAATTCAAGTGTTCAAAATCATCAAAGGCATCGACAATATGAACTGTAGTAAGTACTTCACTATCGACCAATCTAATTACACGCGGGGAAACGGTTTGCAAAATTATTGGTAAATCTTTTAACTCACACGAATATAAGAATTTCTTCTTCAATCGAGTTGTCAACTTGTGGAATGGGCTTCCCCGAAACGTTATAGACTGCATCACCGTTGATTCATTTAAACTCCGCCTAGACAAATATCTCGCATCAAACCCGCGACTGACTGCGTTTGTAAATGAATAACTTTATTTTATCCCCCCCTCAGTTACTAACCCATCTGTCCCCTACTAACTTCCTAATCCTGCCACGGACATTAGTTCCAGGGCAGTATTTCCCTTTCCAATGTTCCCTTACCCACTCTAAACCACTGTTTGGACACTTGATCCTCAGTGTTTTGGAGGACAAGCAACCTAGAAGGGTCACTAGATCTGTTGTTGCTTGATTTCCTTTGTACTCCTTTGTACTCCTTTGTACTCCTGGTTAAACGACCCTACCACAGTACTCCTGGTTAAACGACCCTACCACAGTACTCCTCTCAGTTTATACATCTACACTTACCGATATTTTGTTTTCTTTTTCGAGTAACTACGCGACCGAAGACAGCTGCACACTTTACAAATATAGCATACATACTATATACTGTATATATATATATATATATATATATGTCGAATTTATTTAGTTTATACAAGGTTTATTACATTTTTTTTTTTTTTTTTTTTACTAGACGCCGTAAATCCCTAGAACCATGAACGGGGCTGTTCGGCCAGGCAGCTTAGGGAACAACAACAACAACAACAACAACAACCATGAACATTATGCGTTGTCACGAATCGCTAGGTCACGTTGCCCTGGCTTGACATCTACCAATAACATTATGGCAGTGCTGACTTAACCCTTTGATCAGCAGCCGGCACTATACTGACTATGCTACGGCTCGTGACTCTCAAAGGATTACATTGGATAGGCTTTGCTACTGTGATCGCTAGAGAGCCTAACTCTTTACAATTCCTTAGTCCGCCCTTTTCTGGAATATTAAGGAGGGTGACCTGTTTTTTGTTATTTCTGTCCTTTTCTCTCTTTCTCTGGCTTGTATCCATTCGGCCCCATTCAGCCAACTATTTTAAGACGTTTATCCCCATCTAGGTGTCGATTTCTTCCTGGCGAGCGATAGCGAGCCAGCATTATATGAAGAAATCCGGCTTCGCCGGAGAAATTTATCTATCGAAAAATGTACAAATTTTGCCTGCTGTCAAACAAAACTAAAAAATATGCTGGCTTGCTACAGCTCACCAGTAAGAAATTGACACCTGGATGGGGATAAACGTCTTAAAACAGTAGGCTGAATAGGGTCATATGGATACAAGCCAGAGAAAGATAGACAAGGACAGAACAAAAACAGGTCACCCTCCTTTTGTTCAATTCTGGTTCCCCACTTTGCCTAGCTCCTTGACGTGGTGTGGGGGCTTACGAGTTGGCAGTTGGGGCCGTCGGGGCTATTCGACCACTCCACCTGTCAACTCCAACTCATTTCGACCACTCCACCTGTCAACTCCAACTAATTCGACCACTCCACCTGTCAACTCCAACTCATTTCGACCACTCCACCTGTCAACTCCAACTAATTTCGACCACTCCACCTGTCAACTCCAACTAATTCGACCACTCCACCTGTCAACTCCAACTAATTCGACCACTCCACCTGTCAACTCCAACTAATTCGACCACTCCACCTGTCAACTCCAACTAATTCGACCACTCCACCTGTCAACTCCAACTAATTCGACCACTCCACCTGTCAACTCCAACTAATTTCGACCACTCCACCTGTCAACTCCAACTAATTTCGACCACTCCACCTGTCAACTCCAACTAATTTCGACCACTCTACCTGTCAACTCCAACTAATTTCGACCACTCCACCTGTCAACTCCAACTAATTCGACCACTCCACCTGTCAACTCCAACTAATTTCGACCACTCCACCTGTCAACTCCAACTAATTTCGACCACTCCACCTGTCAACTCCAACTAATTTCGACCACTCCACCTGTCAACTCCACCTAATTTTGCTAGGCCCTTTCAGTTCTCTTACTGTTTGTTTTATATTTCTCACTTCTTCTGCTAATCCTCTGGGGAAGTTATCTAAGGGGTTAATTTTCTACCCTGCTACTTAAGGGAGCCCATCTCGCTTTTGTTTTCTGTTTCTCTCCCTCTCTCTTTGGCTTTTATCCATTCGGCCCCATTCAGCCTACTGTTTTAAGATGTTAACACCCATCCAGGTGTCAATATTTTCCTGGCGAGTGGTAGCGAGCCAGCATATGTAATTTTTTGTTTTGACAGCAAGCTAAATTTGTAATTTTTTCGATAGAAAAATATCTCCGGCGAAGCAGGATTTCTCCATACAATGCTGGCTCGCTATCGCTCGCTTGAAGAAATCGACACCTGGATGGGGATAAACGTCTTAAAACAGTTGGCTGAATGGGGTCGAATGGATACAAGCCAGGGAAAGAGAGAAAAGGAGAGAAAGATTTAAAAAAAAAACGGAGACACAACCCTCCCGTTTCTTCTGGTTGCTAGCCCTGTTCCCTTCCTCCCTTTCCCGTTTACTGCTTCAGGAGGTTCATGTCTTCCCTGGAGTTTCGCTGCGATGTTCAGTGCCTCTGTGCCTAAATGTTATCAATTCATTCAATCCTGGTGCCCTTACTACCAAAAAGATATAGACAAGCTAGAATGAGTTCAACGCAGAGTTACCAAAATGATACCTAGCTTAAGGAACTAACCCTACGAGCAGCGTCTTAGAAATTAAATATATTTCCTTTAACCCAGCGTAGATTAAGAAGCGACTTAATTAGCAGTCCCTCCACCATGAGTCATATCCAAGCACAGACGTTTTAGGAGCATATATATATATATATATATATATATATATATATATTTTTTTTTTTTTTTTATGTGCCTTGCAGATACTTCACTTCCTCCTCTTGTGTACAGACAGAAAGGAAAATGAAGATCTTCATTGCATTGGTCGTTCGAATATTGAATGATTTTCACCTCACCCTTTTTTCTCCATTAATAAACTCTCTCTCTCTCTCTTACTTCTCTCCCACTTCCTCTCGCACACTCTGGTTCCCATTATAGAGGGGCGAAAGGTCTTAAAATCGCCAAACAATTGCAACATAAAATCTAAAAACTAAAGGGGCTAAGCATGAGGGAGAAAGGAATCCAGAAAAACAGACCATCCCCCCTTAATTGTACCTTTCTCTTGTTTCCACTTTCCATTCATCCACTTCCGGTCACAGGAAGCTCGGCAGGTGGTTCTAGTTATACTGTAATCCTCTTTAGTTCTTCCTGTTACCCCACCCATCCCGTGTTCTGTATTTACTCCCTTTCATTTCCACACCCTCCCACTTCCTCTCGTCCACTCCAGTTCTTCCTGTTACCCCACCCATCCCGTGTTCTGTATTTACTCCCTTTCATTTCCACACCCTCCCACTTCCTCTCGTCCACTCCAGTTCTTCCTGTTACCCCACCCATCCCGTGTTCTGTATTTACTCCCTTTCATTTCCACACCCTCCCACTTCCTCTCGTCCTTTTGTAACTCTGTGTATTATCTTATCCACCTTCTCCCCTGTATTTATAGTTTCTTCCTCTCATTTGTGTATCCTCCGTTTGCTTTCTCTACTCCACACTCCAGTTCCTATATAGTCGTAATGGAAGCACACCAGGCGGTCTTTGTTGTATGTAATCCTCCGTAGCTCTCTTAGTTATCTCATCCATCCTCTCCTCGGCATTTACTCTCTTCCTTCCTTTCGTGTGTCCTTAAAAAAGTGCCTGTAACTATAGTCTATTCGCTGTAAGTAGGCGATAAATCAGGATCTATATATCCTCTGTAACTCAAAAAGGGCTAGAACAAATTGGCTGTACATGGCCAAATTTATTCCCTGGCTGACTCTTCCCAAATGGTAGAAATATTAGCGTGATTACTCTAGTCGTTTTTGAGTTACAGAGATTAGAGGTCATGATTTTTCGCCTATTTACAACGAATAGACTATAGTGTCTCCCCCAAAAGTTGAAAGAGTGAGAGAGCCAACTTAAGGGGAGGTTTTTAGTTTGGTCCCTAGATATCCTTCAAGCTTAAGATTACACCCCCTTGAGCCCCTTTCAAGATAAATTTGTACATTTTTCGGTAGAAAAATGTCCCGGCTGAAAGCCGCTTCCTCTTAAATTACAGGCTCGCTATCGCTCGCCAGGATAAAATCGACGCCTAAATGGCACGAAAGGTCTTAAAATTGACAGAAATGGGTTGAAAGTTCTTAAAATCGTCAAAATAATGGGGCAAAAGTCTTAAAATCTCAAAAGCAATGGGGCTAAACATGAGGGAGAAAGGGGTCAAGAAAAAAGTCCCTCAAGTGGAATTCTCCTCTTAAACACTTCAGATCATATAGAGCCTTACAGGGAGTCCACCAGCAAGTCTTAGATGTAAATATGCCTCTTTATTTCTTCTTTGTATTCAACCCATTCTCTACCCTGTATTTGTCATCTTCCCTTCTCTTTATCCTTCCCTGGCCTCCCGTCGTCCACTCATAAGAACATAAGAAAATGGGAGTCTGCAAAAAGCCGATCGGCCCACACAAGGCAGATCCCTGAAATTTTGTCTCACTCAAGTTCATATAGAGCCGTACAAGGAGTCTACCAGGACGTCTTAGAGCTTGGGCTAGAGCTAGGTTACTATACAGACTCTTAGTGGACAGAGGTTTTGAGGCAAGTAAATTGTTCCATAAATTTAATCTCTTTAGGGTCAATTATTGTGACTGTATTCTAAAATTTGACATCAATAATTTTAATCAAGCATTTTTAACTTGAAGTTTCTTGTATAACCTCTGCTTACTTTTTGTCTGTATTTATTGTTTATCTTTTTCTTTTTCTATTATTATTATTATTATTATTATTAATATTGATGATTTTTTAAATTTATTGTTCTTGTTAAAAGAGTACTCTTTGTTTAAATCTGTTGTTACTTCATATTTTGCAATTATTTCTCTTTATATTATATGTATTCATTGTCGATAGTATCAATTGCTTACTTTTGCGATTTCCTTAGTTTATTTGTGCTATAAATGTAGGTTATTTGTAGGGTAGTTATTGATAGGGGTCACTTGAGGCATGCTATGCTTACAGGTACCTACCCGATAGCACTATCGTTAGTGAGTGCTGTACTGTATTTTATATATTATTTTGTTATAGTATAGATTTCTTTTCAATATTTTTTTTTTTTTCTATTGGTTATTTCTTGTCATGTTGCAAATTTGATTTTAAATAATATTTTGACATTTAACATGTAGTTTCTTTATTCCTGCAGAGTTTAGTAAAATTTGCCAGAACGTCCCGGACTTCCCAAACTTGACTACTTCCTTAAACGTGACGATAGTGCGTTGTTATATGTGCGATTGGTTTGCTTGGGAAACAGATTAACTTGCTCATGTAGTGATGTACACCCTATGTGGTGGATTGTGTTCTTTTATTTAATAATTTTCATTTTAGTAAGCGTTGTTTCCACATAGCGATTTTGATAATTTAATTTGACTTTATATTGTCCTTGTCCCAATTTTGGTTTGTTTAGTTTGCAAGTTTTACATTTTAATGTAAATATTGCTCTTTAGCTTTTCTTTGTATCCCTCCCATCCTCTCCCCTGCATTTAGGGTGGTATTCTTAAACAATTACTTCCCTTCGTGGCGCTGTTAATGAACGAAACAGTTTTAAAAATGCCGCTAGCTTCAGAAATGCGAGTGCTAATCCGTCTAATTTCTATAAAAAACGCTCATACCCACAATATTCGTTCGGTATCAGGCGCTGTGAAGGGAAAGAAATGTTTAAGAGTAGTCTCTTCCTCCCGTTCTTGTATCCTCCTCTCGCTTCCTCGCATCCACTTCCGATTATACAAAGCCGCACAGGGAGTCCACCAGGAGGTCTTAGCTGTAACTAATTCACTTTAGCTCTATGCTCTATTCCACCCATTCCCCGTCCGGTATCTTCATCATATCTTCCTTCCCCTTCCACTCCATCTTGGTTCCTCCCGTTCACTCGAGTTTATAGTTTAGTTCACTCGAGTTTACAGTTTAGTTCACTCGAGTTTATAGTTTAGTTCACTCGAGTTTATAGTTTAGTTCACTCGAGTTTATAGTTTAGTTCACTCGAGTTTACAGTTTAGTTCACTCGAGTTTATAGTTTAGTTCACTCGAGTTTATAGTTTAGTTCACTCGAGTTTATAGTTTAGTTCACTCGAGTTTACAGTTTAGTTCACTCGAGTTTATAGTTTAGTTCACTCGAGTTTACAGTTTAGTTCACTCGAGTTTATAGTTTAGTTCACTCGAGTTTATAGTTTAGTTCACTCGAGTTTACAGTTTAGTTCACTCGAGTTTATAGTTTAGTTCACTCGAGTTTATAGTTTAGTTCACTCGAGCTTATAGTTTAGTTCACTCGAGTTTATAGTTTAGTTCACTCGAGTTTACAGTTTAGTTCACTCGAGTTTACAGTTTAGTTCACTCGAGTTTACAGTTTAGTTCACTCGAGTTTATAGTTTAGTTCACTCGAGTTTATAGTTTAGTTCACTCGAGTTTATAGTTTAGTTCACTCGAGTTTATAGTTTAGTTCACTCGAGTTTAGTTTTAGTTCACTCGAGTTTATAGTTTAGTTCACTCGAGTTTATAGTTTAGTTCACTCGAGTTTAGCTGCAAAGTTAGTTCATATTTTTTTCATTTTTTTTTTCTTCTAACCAAAAAATTTACAAATTTGTCTTGGGGATGTTTTTTCAAGTACATTGGGGTTTGTAATGGATGATAAATGTTAAGAACGGGGTGTTTCTTAATATCCCAGAAGCTTTGCAAGACCGTTTTTCTGGACCCCCTTCTCCCTCATGTTTAGCCCCGCTAGTATTGAGATTATAAGACGTTCGGCCCATTAGTTTGGCGATTTTAACACCTTGCGCCCCCTTTAGTTGTCAATTTTAAGACCTTTCGTGCCATTTAGGTGTTGATTATTTCCTGGCGAGCGATAGCGAGCCTGCAATTTTAAGAGGAACCGGCCTTCGGCTGGGACATTTTTCTACCGAAAAATTTACAAATTTATCTTGAAAGGGGATCTAGGGGTTGCAATCGTAAGCTTGATGGAAATATAGGGAACAAACTAAAAACCTCCCCTTAACCCCTTCTGTACCGGCGATGTCTTGTGTATTATATTTCAGCTGTATTGAGACGATTTTATGAAGCTTAGGAAGGAAATATTGCACCTAAAAGCATTAATTGAGATAGTCCATAGCCTTCTAATGGGTTGACGTCCTTGCCAAGTTGAACACAATCGTCTAACACTGGCCGGACTATAATGAAAAGTACATCACCGGTACAGAAGGGGTTAATTCCACCCATCTTCTCTTCATCAGTTGATCTGCTTCTCTTTTTGACTAGCCCCTGTTCCGGTTCTTCTAATCCAGTTTCAGAGAATAATTATAAAGACGTGAGGACTCTCCAGTAGGCATCTTTAGTTACATTGCAAGTAATCCTCGTTAGCTTTTCTGTCTATTCTATCCATTCCTTTTCCTACCTTCCCTTTCCTGCCTTCCCTTTCCTGCCTTCCCTTTCCTGCCTTCCCTTTCCTTCCCTTTCCTAGCTTCCCTTTCCTGCCTTTCCTTTCCTGCCTTCCCTTTCCTGCCTTCCCTTTCCTGCCTTCCCTTTCCTGCCTTCCCTTTCCTGCCTACCCTTTCCTGCCTTCCCTTTCCTATCTTCCCTTTCCTACCTTCCCTTTCCTGCCTTCCCTTTCCTGCCTACCCTTTCCTGCCTTCCCTTTCCTGCCTTCCCTTTCCTGCCTACCCTTTCCTGCCTTCCCTTTCCTACCTACCCTTTCCTACCTACCCTTTCCTACCTTCCCTTTCCTACCTTCCCTTTCCTACCTACCCTTTCCTACCTTCCCTTTCCTACCTTCCCTTTCCTACCTTCCCTTTCCTACCTACCCTTTCCTACCTACCCTTTCCTACCTTCCCTTTCCTACCTTCCCTTTCCTACCTACCCTTTCCTGCCTTCCCTTTCCTGCCTTCCCTTTCCTGCCTTCCCTTTCCTTCCCTTTCCTACCTTCCCTTTCCTACCTTCCCTTTCCTACCTACCCTTTCCTACCTACCCTTTCCTACCTTCCCTTTCCTACCTCCCCTTTCCTACCTTCCCTTTCCTACCTACCCTTTCCTACCTTCCCTTTCCTACCTTCCCTTTCCTACCTTCCCTTTCCTACCTACCCTTTCCTACCTTCCCTTTCCTACCTACCCTTTCCTACCTTCCCTTTCCTACCTTCCCTTTCCTACCTACCCTTTCCTACCTTCCCTTTCCTACCTACCCTTTCCTACCTTCCCTTTCCTACCTACCCTTTCCTACCTACCCTTTCCTACCTTCCCTTTCCTACCTTCCCTTTCCTACCTACCCTTTCCTACCTTCCCTTTCCTACCTTCCCTTTCCTACCTACCCTTTCCTACCTTCCCTTTCCTACCTTCCCTTTCCTACCTACCCTTTCCTACCTTCCCTTTCCTACCTTCCCTTTCCTACCTTCCCTTTCCTATCTTCCCTTTCCTACCTTCCCTTTCCTACCTACCCTTTCCTACCTTCCCTTTCCTATCTTCCCTTTCCTACCTTCCCTTTCCTACCTACCCTTTCCTACCTACCCTTTCCTACCTACCCTTTCCTACCTTCCCTTTCCTACCTTCCCTTTCCTACCTACCATTTCCTACCTTCCCTTTCCTATCTTCCCTTTCCTACCTTCCCTTTCCTACCTACCCTTTCCTACCTACCCTTTCCTACCTTCCCTTTCCTATCTTCCCTTTCCTACCTTCCCTTTCCTACCTACCCTTTCCTACCTACCTTTTCCTACCTTCCCTTTCCTATCTTCCCTTTCCTACCTTCCCTTTCCTACCTACCCTTTCCTACCTACCCTTTCCTACCTTCCCTTTCCTATCTTCCCTTTCCTACCTTCCCTTTCCTACCTACCCTTTCCTACCTACCCTTTCCTACCTTTCCTTTCCTAGCTACTCTTTCCTACCTTGCCTTTCCTACCTACCCTTTCCTACCTTCCCTTTCCTATCTTCCCTTTCCTACCTTCCCTTTCCTACCTACCCTTTCCTACCTTCCCTTTCCTATCTTCCCTTTCCTACCTTCCCTTTCCTACCTACCCTTTCCTACCTACCCTTTCCTACCTTCCCTTTCCTATCTTCCCTTTCCTACCTTCCCTTTCCTACCTACCCTTTCCTACCTACCCTTTTCCCCTACCTTCCCTTTCCTATCTTCCCTTTCCTACCTTCCCTTTTTTCCTACCTACCCTTTCCTACCTACCCTTTCCTACCTTCCCTTTCCTATCTTCCCTTTCCTAACCTTCCCTTTCCTACCTAACCCTTTCCTACCTAACCCCTTTCCTACCTTCCCTTTTTCCTTCTTCCCTTTCCTACCTACCCTTTCCTACCATTCCCTTCCCTATCTTTCTTTCCCTTTCCTATCCTTCTTTCCCTTTCTTATCCTTCTCCGCTTTCCTACCTACCCTTTCCTACCTTCCCTTTCCTACCTACCCTTTCCTACCTTCGCCTTTCCTACCTTCCCTTTCCTAACCTTGCCCTTTCCTGCCTTCCCTTTCCTACCTACCCTTTCCTACCTACCCTTTCCTACCTTCCCTTTCCTATCCTTCCCTTGCCTACCTTCCCTTTCCTACCTCCCCTTTCCTACCTACCCTTTCCTACCTTTTCCTTTCCTATCTTCCTTTCCTACCTTCCCCTTCCTTCCTACCTACCCTTTCCTACCTACCGCTTTCCTACCTACCCTTTCCTACCTTCCGCTTTCCCTATCTTCCCTTTCCTACCTTCCCTTTCCTACCTACCCTTT
>CM064525.1:59306624-59391624 GCA_032716605.1 Paralithodes platypus
TAGAGTGCCTTTTATATAGAGAGTGGTGACTATATGGTCCAGGGAGAAGCCACGAAACAATATTGTAAGACACCCGGGACCTAAAGTGCCTTGTATAATATGAGAGGCTGGTGACAACTATGTGAGGGGCCAGGGAGTCCGAAACAATATGGTGCCCGTGGACTAGAGTGCCTTTGATATAGAGAGTGGTGACATAGGGAGTGTCCAGGGAGTCAGAAACAATATGGCGCCCGTGGACCTTAGAGTGCCTTTATCTAGAGAGTGGTATGACAATAGGTGGTGGGCTAATTTCAAGAGTCCAGGAGTTGCAGAAACAATATGGCCCCCGGGGACCCTTAGAGTGCCTTTATATAGAGAGTGAGTGACATAGTGGGTCCAGGGAGTCAGAAACAATGGATGTGTCACGCCGGAGTGACCATTAGAGTGCCTTTAGATAGATCGGAGTGGTGACATAGTGGGGTCCAGGGAGTCAGAAACAATATGGCAACCTCGGTGTGACCTTATAGTGCCTTTATAATGCCGTGGTGACATATTGGGTCAGGGAGTCAAACATATGCACCCGCGTACCTAGAGTGCCTTATTCTATCAATATGTAGATAGTGGTGACATAGTGGGGTCCAGGGAGTTCAGAAACAATCATGGCACACCTGGGGACCTTAGAGGGCCTTTATATAGAGAGTGTGTGACAATAGTGCTTCGCGGTCTGCGACTGGGAGTCAGTGTGTAAACAATATGGCACCCGGGGACCTTATCAGAGTGCCTTCTTATATTAGATATTGGTCCGACATTAGAGGGTCCAGGGAGTCAGAAACTAATATGGCGACCCCGTTGACCTTAGAGTAGCGTCTTTATATAGAGAGTGGTGACAAGAGAGGGTTCCCAGGAGTCAGAAACAATATTGCGCCCGGGGACTAGAGTACCTTTTCTACGAGTGGTTGACATGAGGGGTCCAGGGAGTCAGAAACAATATGGCGCCCGGGGAAATAAGTGACCAGATAGATATACTGTAGATTAATGGATTGCGATATAAAAATAGATGTAAATAGAATACTGAGAGGTATATAAGCCGAAGATTAAGTATATAAATGATAGCACGGTGTGGGTTAAAGCGAGAGGTAGAAACAAAATGGCATCCTTGAGTAAAGTTGACACTACCCTCTTATACAAGTATCCTATGCCAAACCAGCTAGAAATATATACACACATATACACGTCCAGCCAGAAATATATACACACATAATACACGTCCATACATAAATATATACACACATATACAGCCGGGTTTCCATGACCATAAATATATACAACACCCTATACACGTCCCATACATAAAAGTAGAGTACGAACACATATACACTTCCATACATAAATATATAAGCACATCATTACACGTCCATACATAAATATACATACACAAATATACACGTCCATACATAATATTATACACACATATACAACGTCCATGAACATAAATATATACACACATATACACGTCCATAACATAAATAGATACACACAATATACACGAGGTATCCATCAACATAATATAGATACACACATATAGACCACGTCCATGACATAAATATATAACCACACATATACACGTCCATACATACATAATATAAACACATATGCCACGTCCCACTACATAAATATATACACACATATACACGTCCATATATACATACAAACATGCAAGGATACATACACATATACGTACTATATACACACATATACACGTCCATACATAAATATATACACACATATACACGTCCATACATAAATATATACACACAGATACACGGTCCATACGAGAAATATATACACACATATACACGTCCATACATAAATATATACACACATATACACGTCCATACATAAATATATACACACATATACACGTCCATACATAAATATATACACACGTAATACACGTCCATACATAAATATATATACACACATACACACGTCCATACATAAATATATACACACATATACACGTCCCATTACAATAAATATATACACACATATACACGTCCATACATAAATATATACACACATATACACGTCCATACATAAATATATACACATATACACGTCCCCTGACATAATATATACACACAGATTAAATACACGTCCATACATAAATATGATACACCACGATACACGTCCATACATAAATATATACACACATATACACGTCCATACATAAATATATACACATATACACGTCCATACATAAATATATACACACAGATACATGTACATAAATATATACACACAGATACATGTACATAAATATATACACACAGATACATGTACATAAATATATACACAGATACACGTCCATACATAAATATATACACATATACACGTCCATACATATATATATACACACATATACATGTCCGTACATAAATATATACACACATATACACGTCCATACATAAATATATACACACATATACACGTCCATACATAAATATATACACACATATACACGTCCATACATAAATATATACACACATATACACGTCCATACATAAATATATACACACATATACACGTCCATACATAAATATATACACACAGATACACGTCCATACATAAATATATACACACATATACACGTCCATACATAAATATATACACACATATACACGTCCATACATAAATATATACACACATATACACGTCCGTACATAAATATATACACACATATACACGTCCATATATACATACAAACATGCAAGGATACATACACATATACGTACTATATACAGTATACATTACTTTATATAATGTACAAACTTATATACTCTCTCTCTCTCTCTATACATATATATATATATATAAGTGTTATTATTACTACAGTATACTGTATATATTTATATTATTATTATAATTTTTATTATTATTATTATTTGGTATAATAGTTATTATATTATATTATATTATTTATTTTATTATTATAGATAGTATTATCCAGTTGTTCAAATCCTGCTGTCATATCATTGCCACTTCCGTTGCAAGTATTATTTCCTTTTGACTCCCTCCACCATCTGTTTGACTCCCTCCACCATCTGTTGACTGTCATTGTTTGTTTGGAACTGAATATATATTGCTTGTATTGGAGTCTCTCTCTCTCTCTCTCTCTTTCTCTCTCTCTCTCTCTCTCTCTCTCTCTCTCTCTCTCTCTCTCTCTTTCGTTGCTATCCTTTTCTTTCCTTTTATATCGGATATGCCATCTCTACTAGAATTAAGTCCTGACCACCTCGTTTGGATCGTAAGGTCTGTGTGGCCAGTGTATCTATGTAAATCTATGTAAATATATCTCTCTCTCCTGTCCACCGAGTTCCCCCCCCCCCCCGTTACAATGCTCGCGGGGAGTTGGTTCGTTTCGTAAACATGATGGCCCCAAAGTTTATCCGGAAGTTCTTGGGTCCCGCGCGAGTCAGATGGGGAGGAGAGAGGGGAGAGGGGGGGATGAGAGGGAGGAGGGGGGGAGAGAAGGGTGACCATTGTGGGGGGTAGAGGAGGGGGGGGGGGAGGAGGGGGACATTAGGGGAGGATAGAAGATACATTTGATAAATTTGTAAATTTTTCGGTAGAAAAATGTCCTGGGCGAAGGCCGGTTCCTCTTAAATTACAGGCTCGCTATCGCTCGCCAGGATAAAATCGACACCTGAATTGCACGAAAGGTCTTAATATGGGGTGAAAGTTCTTAAAATCGCTAAACTAATGGGGCAAACGTTTTATAATATCAAAAGCAATGGGGCTAAACATGAGGGAGAAAGGGGTCAAGAAAACAATCCCTCAAGTGGAGACCCTTAATAGAGATAGTCTGTAGCCCTTTTAATGATTAGACGTCCTTCCTAAGCTGCACAAAATCGTCTATAATAGTTGCCATAATATAATGAAAAGTCCATCACCGGTACAGAAGGGGTTAAGGGAAGTATATACATAAGGGATTTTATCCTGCCACGGACATTAGTTCTAGGGCAGTAGTTCCCTTTCAAATGTTCCCTTACCCACTCTAAAACAACCCTGTTGTGTACACTTGATCCTCAGTGTTTTGGAGGACAAGCAGCCTAGAAGGGTCACTAGACCTGTTGTTGCTTGATTTCCTTTGTACTCCTTTGTATATGAGCGAATGGGAAAAGGGAAATTGAATAGCAGAGGAAGTTTGATGTACGATAGAAAACTTGGCACAATAAACGAAATAATGATGGTAGGTCAATTTTATTAGAGAGAGAGAAGGGGTTATGAGAAAGGTAAGGGGAGATCTCCACTGGAGGGATTTTTTTCTTGACCCCTTTCTCCCTCATGTTTAGCCCCATTGCTTTGAGTTAGTATAAAACGTTTGCCCAAAAAAAAAAATGCATTAGTTTAGCGATTTTAACGAACTTTCACACCCATATTAAAGGACCTTTCGTGCAATTGCAGGTGTCGGATTTTATCCTGGCGAGCGATAGCGAGCCTGTAATTTAAGAGGAACCGGCCTTCGCCCGGGACATTTTTCTACCGAAAAATGTACAAATTTATTTTGAAAGGGACTCAAGGGGGTGTCATTTTAATCCTTGAATTGGAGGGTCTAGGGAACAAACTAAATACCACCCCTTAATGGGAGGTTTTTAGTTCGTTCCCTAGAATTCCATCAAGCTTAAATTACACACCCTAGTACTCCCTTTCACGATAAATTTGTAACATTTTTTCGGTAGAAAAATGTCCCGGCCAAAGGCCGGTTCCTCTTAAATGGACAGGCTCGCTATCGCTCGCGCAGATAAAACTCGGACACCTATATGGTCGCACGAAAGCTCTTAAAATTGAGACAGAAATGGGGGCAAAAGTCAAGTCTTCTTAAAATCGCCGAACTAATGGGGCGAACGTCTAAGCAATGGGACTAAACATGAGATAGAAAGGGATCCAGAAAAAAATCCCTCAAGTGGAAATCTCTCCTTAAAGAGACACGACACGTAAATATAGGAATTGGTCCAGGTTCGAAAGAGATTTACATAGATGCACTGACCACACAGCCCTTACGATCCCAGCGAGGTGGACAGGACTTAATTCTGGTAGAGATGGCTAACCCGAGAGTAAGGCAGTGGAAGGAAAGGATAGCAAAGAAGAAGAATGAGATATGAGAAAGTAAAAAGAGGAAGTTGTGCATAATTACGCGGATGTCCATGGGGAAATTAACCCGTTCTGTACCAGTTTCTCTCACACCGCACTTCTACAGTAGACGAAGTAGAAAGGAAAGCCTTTCGTATCATTAACTCCCGTCCACTCACCGACTCTCTGCAATCTCTCTCTCTTCGCCGCAATGTTGCATCTCTCTCGTTATTCTATCGCTACTACATTAATCAGTGTTCCTTAGAGCTCTCTTAGTGCAGACCACCTCCCCTACATAGAGTACGTAGTACTCGTCTTGCAACACAATCCCACCCCGACTCTGTACAACTCAAGAGTGAAATGGTACTCCTAATCTTTCTTCTATTTACAGCTGAGCTCCCTGATTCCATCTATCCCTTATCCTATGACTTAAATTGCTTCAAACTCCGTGTGTCCAGACATTTTGGCTCGAACATTCCTTGATTTTGGCCCTGTCACTCTTTCAACTCTGGGGGAGGCACTCGTCACAGGCAGTTTTGCCTTTTATCTCCGTCATCCACATGAACAAAACCTGTTCCGTCCTCTTAACTGTAGTCTGGTTACTGTTAGACGATTTTATTCAACTTAAAAAGGGCCTCCTGCAATTAACAGGCTTCGAACTAACTCACTTCAGCCGTTTGACAACCATAATCCTTCTTAAACAGCACACAATCGTCTAAATATATAACATTAAAATCCAAACTATCTTAATTAACCATCTTCACAACCAGAGATCCTTCTTAAGCTACACAAAATCATCGAAATATAGTTAGAATAAAATGAAAAAGACGTCCCCGGTACAGAAGGGGTTAAGGGGGCGAGTACCTTGAGAGAAGAAGGAAGTTATTTGGCTGGAAAGGGAGAGAGAGAGAGAGAGAGAGAGAGAGAGAGAGAGAGAGAGAGAGAGAGTTATCAGAGGGTCAGAGAAAACCTGGGGAGAGAAGTTGGAGAGAGGAGAGAGAGAGAAACTTGGTGGGAGGGGTCAGAAAGTTGGGAGAGAGGGGAGGGCAGAGAATAAAGAGAGACGGGGGAGGGGGTGGGGTATGGGAGAGATTTACATAGACATAGATACCTGACACACATCAGACAGACCGTACTGATCCCGATAGGTGGGTCAGGACTTAATTCTAGTAGAGATAGCTAACCCGAGAGTAAGGGACAGTGGAAGGAAAGGATAGAAGAGAGAGAGAGAGAGAGAGAGAGAGAGAGAGAGAGAGAGAGAGAGAGAGAGAGAGAGAGAGAGAGAGAGAGAGAGAGGCCAATGGAACGATTTTTTTTTTTTTTTTTTTTTTTCCATTTATGATTTCTAGACATCCCCTTTTTTTCCTGGGGTGTTATATTTTCTGGACCTCCTTCTCCCTCAAGTATAGTAATGGAGATTTCTAGACGTTCGTTCTATTAGTTTGGCTATTTTAAGACCTTTCGTCCCATTTATCTGTCAATTACAAGACCTTTCGTGCCATTTAGGTGTCCATTTTCTTCCTGACGACTGATAGCGAGCCTGCAATTTAGGAAGAATCTGCCTTTTCCCGGGCCATTTTTCTTTAATAATACTAATAATAATAATAATAATAATAATAATAATAATAATATATCTTTATTTAGCTA
This sequence comes from Paralithodes platypus, assembly GCA_032716605.1. Taxonomy (NCBI): domain Eukaryota; kingdom Metazoa; phylum Arthropoda; class Malacostraca; order Decapoda; family Lithodidae; genus Paralithodes; species Paralithodes platypus. The sequence continues at coordinate 59,313,384 of CM064525.1, forward strand.
CAAGACAATGCAAACATGTAATATAATTATTATAGTTGCAAATATACTGTGGCTGAGCCTTTTGAGATAAAGATCTCTTAAGGGGAGATTTCCACCTGGAGGATTTTTTTCTGTACCTCTTTCCCCCTCATGTTTAGCCCCATTGCTTGTGAGATTTAAAGACGCTTGCCCCATTAGTTTGGCGATTTTAAGAACCCTCGCCCCATTTCTGTAAATTTTAAGACCATTCGTGCCATTTAGGTGTCGATATTTTCCTGGCGAGCGATAGCGAGCCTGTAATTTAAGGGGAACCGGGGGGGGGGGGGGTAATTAATAACAAAATACATTAGAGGGGTACTTGGTAGAGCGCATACCCCCGCCTTCGCTGGCTGGGTCTTTACCTTTAAGGGGTATAGTACTCGCTTTTTCTGGACCCCCTTCTGCCTCGTGTTTAGCATATTAGTGTTGAGGTTTTAAGACGTTATTTCCATTAGTTGGGCGATTTTGAGACCTTACGCCCCATTTCTTTGTCAATATTAAGACCTTTCGTGCCATGTAGGTGTCGATTTTGTCTTGGCGAGAGACAGCGAGCCTGTAATTTTTTAAGGAACCGGCCTTTGGCCGGTAAATGTTTCTACCGAAAAATGTACAAATATCTTGAAAGGGGGTCTAGGGTTGTTGTTTTAAGCTTGATGAAGGTCTAGCGAGGAAACCCAAAATTGAATACATAAATTAAAATGTAAAACTTGCAAACTAAAACTGGGACGACACGAGATAAAGGTAAACTAACTTACTAAAATCTCTATGTGGAAATAACGCTTTCCAAAACAACATTTATGAAATAAGTGGCCCCTACAAAAAACAGGTACTTGCCCCTCAACCCTTTCAGTACCAGCGACGTGTGTTATGTTTTATTCTAGCTATATTTAGACGATATTATGCAGCTTAGGAAGGATCTGTGGTAGTTCAAAGGGTTGGTTGAGATAGTTTGAAGCCTTATTATTGCCAGAGGTCCTTCCTAAGCTGAATAAAATCGTCTTATAGTTGCCCGAATATGATGAAGAGGACGTCCCTGGTACTGAACGGGTTAAGGAGAGGTATTTAGTTTGTTCCCTAGACCTCCATCAAGCTTAAAATTACACCCCCTTGAGTCCCTTTCAAGATAAATTTGTACATTTTTCGGTAGAAAAATGTCCCGGCCGAAGGCCGGTTCCTCTTAAATTACAGGCTCGCTATCGCTCGCCAGGATAAAATCGACACTTGAATTGCACGAAAGGCCTTAATATGGGGTGAAAGTTCTTAAAATCGCTAAACTAATCGGGCAAACGTTTTATAATATCAAAAGCAATGGGGCTAAACATGAGGGAGAAAGGGGTCAAGAAAAAAATCCCTCAAGTGGAGATCTCCCCTTAAGCAACACGGACACATACTGTACCGAAGAAGGACAGGACTAATGCCGACACTGATATATAGATTACCGACGCAATTATTCCATTATCTGAACATAATGAGAAATTAAGTTCTAATTTCTGTTTGTTCAGGAATTGACACGATCTGGTTGTCGCGTTATAACATTTATGGAATATCAGCCTTGATTTGCATAACTGAATTAAAGATATATACAGTATATATATACAGTATATATATACAGTATATATACAGTATATATATACAGTATATATACAGTATATATATACAGTATATATATACAGTATATATATACAGTATATATATACAGTATATATATACAGTATATATACAGTATATATATACAGTATATATATATATATATATATATATATATATATATATATACTGTACAGTACATATATACCTGTGTATATATATAGTATATATATACAGTATATATATACAGTATATATATACAGTATTATATACAGTATATATATAGTATATATATACAGTATATATAGTATATATATACAGTATATATACAGTATATATATATACAGTATATATATACAGTATATATATAGTATATATATACAGTATATATACAGTATATATACAGTATATATACAGTATATTATATATAGTATATATATACAGTATATATACAGTATATATACAGTATATATATATACAGTATATATACGTATATATATACAGTATGTATATATACAGTATATATATATACAGTATATATATACAGTATATAGAATACAGTATATATATACTGTATATATAACAGTATATATATACAGTATATATACAGTATATATACAGTATATATATATATATACAGTATATATATACAGTATATTACAGTATATATATACAGTATATATATACAAGTATATACAGTATATATATATATACAGTATATTATACAGTATATTATATAGTATATATACAGTATATATATACAGTATATATATATACAGTATATATATACAGTATATATACAGTCCAGTATATATACAGTATATAGTATATAAATGATATACCGTATATATACAGTATATAGTATATAAATGATATACCGTATATATACAGTATATAGTATACAGTATATATACAGTATATATACAGTATATATATCCAGTATATATATACAGTATATATATACAGTATATATATACAGTATATATATATACAGTATATATACCAGTATACGGTAAATATATACAGTATATATACAGTATATATACAGTATATATATACAGTATATATACCGTATATATATACAGTATATTATACAGTATATATACAGTATATACTTATATATACAGTATATATACAGTATATATACAGTATATTATATACAGTATATATACAGTATATTATATACTGTATATATATACAGTATATATACAGTTATATATACAGTATATAATATATATTATAGACATTAATATACAGTATATAATACAGTATATACAGTATATATACAGTATATATCTACACTTATACAGTATATATCTACACTTATACAGTATATATATAGTATAATATATACAGTATATATACAGTATATATAGTATATATATACTGTATATATACAGTATATATATAGTATATATACAGTATATATACAGTATATTTACAGTATATATACAGTATATATAGTATATATATAGTATATATTACAGTATTATACAGTATATATCTACACTTATACAGTATATTATAAGTATCTATACAGTATATATATACAGTATATATACAGTATATATAGTATATATATACAGTATATACACGTAATATATACCGTATATATAGATACAGTATATACAGTATATATATAGTATATATATACAGTATATATAGTATATATATACAGTATATATACTGTATATATACAGTATATATATACAATATCTATATATATACAGTATATATACATTATATATACAGTATATATATACAGTATATAATACAGTATATAATACAGTATATATATATATATATTACAGTATATATACAGTATATATAGTATATATGGTAGTGGTGATGATGGTGGCCGTGGTGGTGGTGGTGGTGGTGGTGGTAGTGGTGGTGGTGGTGGTGGTGTGGTGGTGGTGTAGTGGTGTGGTAGTTGTGGTGATGGTGGTGTGGTGGTGGTGGTGTGGTGGTGTGGGTGGTGGTAAGGGGTGTGGTGGTGGTGGTGGTGTGGTGGTTGGTGGTGGTGGTGGGGTATGATGGGTGATGGTGGTGGTGGTGTTAGTGATGATGGTGGTGGTGTGGTGGTGGTGGTGGTGGTGGTGGTGATGGTGGTAGTGGTGGTGGTAGTGGTGGTGGTGGTGGTGATGGTGATGGTGGTGGTAGTGGTAGTAGTGGTGGTGGTGGTGGTGGTGGTGGATAACCCGAGTGCTAATCAGAGTCTATACCAAAATATTCTGGTGGGGGAGAAGCGGGTTCTGGTGCGGGGTTGGTATGTACAACCTGGATGGTCAGGTGTTGGTGGGCACATTCAATACTCGTGGAGCTCTTCTATATTCAATACTCGTGGTGCTCTTCTATATTCAATACTCGTGGAGCTCTTCTATATTCAATACTCGTGGTGCTCTTCTATATTCAATACTCGTGGAGCTCTTCTATATTCAATACTCGTGGAGCTCTCTATATTCAATACTCGTGGGTGCTCTTCTATATTCAATACTCGTGAGGCTCTTCTTATATTCATACTCGTGAGCTCTTCTATATTCAATACTCGTGGTGCTCTGTCCTTCGATCTATATTCAATACTCGTGGAGCTCTTCTATATTCAATACTCTGAGCTCTTCTATATTCAATACTCGTGGTGCTCTTCTATATTCATACTCGTGGTGCTCGTCTATAGTTCATACTCTGGTGCTCTTCTATATTCAATACTCTTGGAGCTCTTCTATATCAACTTCTTCTAGATCAATCTTCGTGGATTTTCTATATTCATATCGTGTGCTCTTCTATATTCAATACTCGTGGAGCTCTTCTATATTCATACTCGTGTTGCTCTTCTATATTCAATACTCGTGGAGCTCTTCTATATTCAATACCTCGTGGAGCTCTTCTATATTCAATACTCGTGGTGCTCTTCTATATTCAATACTCGTGGAGCTCTTCTATATTCAATACTCGTGGAGCTCTTCTATATTCAATACTCGTGGTGCTCTTCTATATTCAATACTCGTGGAGCTCTTCTATAACAATACTCCGTGGAGCTATATTCAATAATCGTGGTGCTCTTCTATTTCAATACTCGTGAGCTCTTCTAGGTATTCAATACTCGTGGAGCTCTTCTATATTCATACTCGTGGTTGCTCTTCTTATCATATTCCAATACTCGTGGAGCTCTTCTATATTCTTCAAATTCTACTCGTGGAGCTCTCTATTATTCAAGCTCGTGGAGCTCTTCTATATTCAATACTCGTCGCTCTTACTATATTCAATACTCTTGGTGCTCTTCTATTCAATACTCGTGGAGCTCTTCTATATTCAATACTCGTGGAGCTCTTCTATATTCAATACTCGTGGAGCTCCTTCTATATTCAAATACTCGTGGAGAGCTCTTCTATATTCAATACTCGTGGAGCTCTCTATATTCATACTCGTGGAGCTCGAGATATTCAATACTCGTGGAGCTTCTATATTCAATACTCGTGGTGCTCTTCTATATTCAATACTCGTGGAGCTCTTCTATATTCAATACTCGTGGAGCTCTTCTATATTCAATACTCGTGGGAGGCTCTTCTATATTCAAATACTCGTGGTGCTCTTCTATATTCAATACTCGTGGAGCTCTTCTATATTCAATACTCGTGGAGCTCTTCTATATTCAATACTCGTGGAGCTCTTCTATATTCAATACTCGTGGAGCTCTTCTATATTCAATACTCGTGGAGCTCTTCTATATTCAATACTCGTGGAGCTCTTCTATATTCAATACTCGTGGAGCTCTTCTATATTCAACACTCCTGGAGCGCTTCTATATTGAATAGCCGTGGAGCTCTTGTATATTCAATACTCGTGGAGCTACTTCTAGCATTCATACTCGTGGAGCTCTTCAATATTCAATACTCGTGGAGCTCTTCTATATTCAATACTCGTGGAGCTCTTCCATATTCAATACTCGTGGAGCTCTTCTATATTCAATACTCGTGGAGCTCTTTTATATTTCTTATTGTTAGAACATACGAATTAAAGTTGACTTCTTAAGGGGAGGTTTTTAGTTTGGTCCCTAGATATCCTTCAAGCTTAAGATTACACCCCCTTGAGCCCCTTTCAAGATAAATTTGTACAATTTTTCGGTAGAAAATTCCGGTTCTAAAAAGCCGGGTTTCTCTTAAATGTACAGGCTCGCTATCGACTCGCCAGGATAAAATCGACACCTCAAATGGCACGAAAGGTCTTAAAATTGCAGAAATGGGTTGGAAGTTCTTAAAACGTCAAAATAATGGGGCGAACGTCTTAACATTAGGAAAACAATGGAGCTAAACATGAGGGAGAAAGGAGTCAAGAAAAAAATCCCTCAAGTGGATATCTCCCCTTAATGCAACTTTATATATATATATATATATATATATATGTTGCATCTCTCTCACTATTCTATCGCTACTACAATAATCAGTGTTCCTCGGAGCTTTCCCAGTGTATACCACCTCCTCTATGTAGGGTACGTAGTACCCGCCTTGCAAACACATCCACACCCCTACTCTGTGCAACTCTCCATCCCAAGAGTGAAACGCTATTCTCAGACGTTCTTCTATTCAACTGCTGAGCTCTGGAACTCTCTCCCAGAATCAGTCTTTCCCTCTTCCTATGACTTAAATTGCTTCAAACTCCGTGTGTCCAGGCATTTTAGCTCGAACGTCCCTTGATTTCGGCCCTGTCACTCTTTGAAATCTGGGGGAGGCACTCGCTGCAGGCAGTTATGCCTTTTGTCTCCCTCATTTACATAGAAAAAAAAAATATATATATATACTATATATATATATTTAATACAGGGTGGGCCAAAAGTCCCAAATATGGACTATATTATATAGTATGTATTATACAATATATGTCATTACTGTATTTTTGTAAACATGGTGAAGGTCTAGGGAGGAAGCTACAACAATATTTATTCCCCTTAAGAACCGGTTTCTGCGTTTATCCTCTCTGTATTGATACGTAGCTTAAGGGGACATGGGTTGTTTTTCTGGTCCCCCTTCTCCCTCATGCTTAGCCCCATTAGTGTTCAGATTTTAAGATGTTTGCCCCATTAGTTTGTCGAATTTAAAACTTTCTGCCCTATTTCCTTATAAATATTAACAACTTTCGTGCTATTTAGGTGTCGACTTTTTCCTGGCGAAAGATAGCGAGCCTGATATTTTAAAATGAACCGGCCTTCGACCGGGACATTTTTCTACCGAAAAATGTACACATTTTTCTTGAAGGGGGTGTCTAGGGGGTGTTTTTCTAAGCTCGATGGAGGTCTAGCGAAGAAACTAAGAAATAAATTAATAATTGAATTAATAGACCTAAAAACTGACCCATCTCTCCTTAAAAGCAACACCAGGGCAAAAGAATTGTTAGAAGTGGGTTGCATCAAGTATATCCGCGGGCTGTAATAAGGTCAAAAGGAACCGATCGAGGTGAGGGAGGGAGGGAGGGAGGTAGGGAGGGAGGTAGGGAGGGAGGTAGGGAGGGAGGGAGGGAGGTAGGGAGGGAGGGAGGGCGTAACTTAAAGGTCACTCAACTGGTAAACATGGGGATAAAAGGAGGAACAGCTTGAGCTATAAAGGAGGAACAGCTTGAGCTATAAAGGAGGAACAGCTTGAGCTATAAAGGAGGAACAGCTTGAGCTATAAAGGAGGAACAGCTTGAGCTGCCGAGGAACAGCTTGAGCTATAAAGGAGGAACAGCTTGAGCTATAAAGGAGGAACAGCTTGAGCTATAAAGGCTCTGGTTTACATAATGATCTGGGGTGGTGTAGGAGAACTAACACACTATTGGGACGGGGATAGTGGTAAGTGTAAGTGTAAGTGGTAAGTGTAAGTGGTAAGTGTAAGTGTAAGTGTAAGTGGTAAGTGTAAGTGTAAGTGTAAGTGTAAGTGGTAAGTGTAAGTGTAAGTGGTAAGTGTAAGTGTAAGTGTAAGTGTAAGTGGTAAGTGTAAGTGTAAGTGTAAGTGGTAAGTGTAAGTGTAAGTGGTAAGTGTAAGTGTAAGTGGTAAGTGTAAGTGTAAGTGGTAAGTGTAAGTGTAAGTGTAAGTGGTAAGTGTAAGTGGTAAGTGGTAAGTGTAAGTGGTAAGTGGAAAACCTGCTAACTTATTTCCCACCAACCAATTTTCCGATTTTGAAAAGGGACTTGGAAATAGGATCGTATGTAATATTATACAATTTAGTTGGAAACACTTACGTGGTGACAAGTACGTGTTGATGGTGCAGGGTTTGAAACAGGTACGGGGTCGAATTTCTTTCCAAGTAAACGTCAGTAAGTTCGAAAAGGCCAAAAAGTAGGTTGTTGGAATTTAGTTCGAAATGTTTTAGTTTGAATTAGGTTCGAAAAGTGCTAATTGGAATTAGGTTCGAAAATATCCACTCGGTATTAAATTCGAAATTCGGAAATAAGTTTGAAAATCCTTCGAACTTGTTTCCCACGAACACATTTTCCGATTTTGAAAAGGGACTTGGAAATAGGATCGTATGTCATATTATACAATTTAGTTGGATACACTTACGTGGTAACAAGTACGTGTTGATAGTGCATTTTATACCGAGTTAATATTTTCGACCATAATTCCAACAACCTATTTTTTGGCCTTTTTACGAGCTTACTGACACTTGGAAATACATTCGAAAACGTAGCCTACCTGTTTCATACCCTGCACTATCTTATTGTACACGTACCTAACTCACTCTTCCATAATATATAATAATAATAATAATAGTAGTAATAATAGTAGTAATGATGATGATGATGATAATAAAAATAAAAATATAATAATAATAAATAATAATAATAATAACAATAATAATAATAATAATAATAATAATAATAATAATAACAATAATAATAATAATAATAATAATAATAATAATAACAATAATAATAATAATAATAATAATAACAATAACAACAATAACAGGTAATTTGTTGTTAAATGCTGTACATATTCACTGGCGATCGCAGAAATAATACACTTAATAACAAACATATAACGGACATAATGACAAGGATGCTAATTTACAATAATTACGAAGATAATAATTTGACAAACGCCTTCCCAGATTACTTTCAAAATAAAAATACACGCCCAGACCCCATTAAAGCTATTAATTTTACATTCGTCGAAAGACAAACTTTTCCGACCGAAAGCCGATTTCTTCTAAGTTACAGGCTCGTTGTCGGACGCCCAGAAAATAATCGACACCTGAATGGGATCAAGCGTCTTATTATACAAAGGAATACAACATAAGACAAGCAACAGCCAAACTAATGGGGCGAATCGTCTTAAAATCTCCAAACTAATGCGACGAAACAGGGGAAATGCAAAAATTCCCCCCTCGGACCAAATTGTGTTCAAGGCCAGTGCTGTGGGTAAAACAACCGTGCTCCCAGCTGGAAAATAAAGGTCCAATTAATTCTATATGGGGTGCTGCTTGGGTAACGATAAAAAGAAAAGTAGAGAAAAAAAGCAAGTCACCCTCCTTAACCATTCATCTGTTTATCTACTCGGTCCTGTCTATCTATCTGTCCTCATCTCTTATTCTACCTCGGTCCCGTTCATCTATCTACAATCTATCAACCCGTCCTCATCTTAACCTTTGATCTGTTTATCTACTCGGTCCTGTCTATCGTCCTGACCCCTGGTAGTCTATCGGAGAGACCCCTGGGAGTGGAGACACCTGGGTCGGCTTAACTGTGATTGACTCTCTCGGCGCTTCCATCTCGATCATTATCCTCTAGTAAACTAGTTAATCCAGGCCAGGCTGTCTATCCCGCTACTATCTCTCTCTCTCTCTCTCTCTCTCTCTCTCTCTCTCTCTCTCTCTCTCTCTCTCTCTCTCTCTCTCACCCAGACAGCCACAGTTCCTTGGCTATATTTTTCGCTCACTTTATTGCCTTCTCGCTCTCTTAAGCACTCACACGCCATCTCACTTCCTATCTCTCTCTCTCTCTCTCTCTCTCTCTCTCTCTCTCTCTCTCTCTCTCTCTCTCTCTCTCTCTCGTGGTAATCAATGGTGTTTCTTCTGAGTGAACTCAAGTCACTTCTGGAGTTCCACAGGGACCAGTCCTTGGCCCACTTCTGTTTATTATATATACCAACGACATCAATATTGGTTTGTTGAGTGTGATCTCCAAGTTTGCAGATAACATGAAGCTTGGAATGAATGTGAAGGACCCCAAAGGAGTTGAACAGCTAAAGATGGACCTCAACAGACTGAGTGAATGGTCGGAGACATGGCAGATCCCTCTAAACTTGGAAAAATGCAAGGTGAAGCATATCAGCCAAGCAAACACCAAGTCAGGCTATTCGCTATTTTGATATGATAATGATAATTTTTATTCGGTCCATAGAAATACAATTACAATAAATTCTAACAATACAAGATTTGATCTAGCTCTTTGATGAAAGGCAACATCTTTGATGAAAGGCAACATCTTTGATGAAAGGCAACATCTTTAAATATATTGGGAATGTCTCTGGAAGTGATTGACTTGGAAAAGGATTTGGGTGTACTGATTAACAGTGACCTAAAGTTGTCCAATCAGTGCATTGAAGTAGAGAAGAAAGCCATGTGTAAGGTTTACTACTCTAAACGGGTTGCCGACAAAGGCAGACGAGCCCTATCCACCCAGTAATGATCCACGTACATAAAATACCGATTGTTTTTTCGGCAACATATTATTCATCCCAATTTTATTGAATTAAATATTAACCTAAACATGATTCTATATTACTTGATGCTCTGTCGTGATATTGTGTGACAATATACATATAACATTGAATTAACCCTTTGAAGATTATGACCCATTATGACAGCTTACTATGGCTATTATTATTATATATTTTGTTTTAAGAGACAATGAACGGAGGAAGGAAAAACACAGATAAAACAAAAAGGTCCATGTGCCTAAAGGCATCCTCCATTCATAAAATGTTTGTAACAACTGGATTTAAACATTTGAAGATTGTAAGTTTGTGGAAAGCAACTCGAGGGAAGTGAATTTCAAAGAGTAGTAGTTCTAGGGATAAATGAATTTTGATAAGCAGAAGTTCTGCATTGTGGAGGAGAAAGTGTAAATTCATGGGCGATTGAATACAGCTTAGGAAGGATCTGTGGGAATTAAATGGATAAAGGCTGTCGCAATTAACCCTCTGACTTCCATATACCCTTCCTAATCAGAATAAAATCGCCTAATAATAGCCAGAAAACGGAAAATAAATGCTCACCGTATTTTCAAAGGGTAAATATGCTAAATGGAACGGCATACCAATAGATACAGTCGCCCAAATAAGTAATGTCGCGGCACCAAGAATATTTCGATCAATAATTGTGTATCAGCACCATCTAAACTATAATAACTATAGATACTACACTATAACTACTACACAGTGTCGGTGTGGTCAGTCCTAATGGTGTTAGTGAGCTGGGCTTTATAATTAGGCCTTATAATTGGGGTTGGATGCGAGAGGGATCTGCCTTGTTTGAGCCAATCGGTTTTCTGCAGACTCCCATTTTCTTATGTTCTTATGTTCTTACTGGGCTTTATAAGCCCATAAGGCTTATAATTAGGCCTTATAATTGGGGTTGGATGTGAGAGGGATCTGCCTTGTTTGAGCCAATCGGTTTTCTGCAGACTCCCATTTTCTTATGCTCTTATGTTCTTACTGGGCTTTATAAGCCCATAAGGCTTATAATTAGGCCTTATAATTGGGGTTGGATGCGAGAGGGATCTGCCTTGTTTGAGCCAATCGGTTTTCTGCAGACTCCCATTTTCTTATGTTCTTATGTTCTTATAATTCATCGTTTCGAGTGAGATATGCAAACATGTTCCTATCTTTACACACTCTATTCAACATCTGACAGACATTAATACATCCCACAGTGCGAACAAATTAATGACAGCGGCGACAAGACTTATTTGGTCAACTGTACGTATAGTAAGAAGTAATATCAAAGAAGAGGAACTGATAAAAATAAACAATATTGAAGAAGTAAATCTAGAAAGTGAAATATTATAACAGTATTTTTTACGAATATGAGCATATGAGTCCAACGAGCACAATGCTGGAAGATATACAAGTGAGCGATGATATTAAATAAAAGAGAGAGAGAGAGAGAGAGAGAGAGAGAGAGAGAGAGAGAGAGAGAGAGAGAGAGAGAGAGAGAGAGAGAAGAGTGAGAGGAAGTGAGATGGCGTGTGAGTGCTTAAGAGAGCGAGAAGGCGATAAAGTGAGGGAGAAATGTAGCCAAGGAACTGTGGCTGTCTGGGTGAGAGCGAGTGAGTGAGTGAGTGAGTGAGTGAGTGAGTGAGTGAGTGAGTGAGTGAGTGAGTGAGAGAGAGTACAAAGGAAATCAAGCAACAGCAGGTCTAGTGACCCTTCTAGGCTGCTTGTCCTCCAAAACACTGAGGATCAAGTGTCCAAACAGTGGTTTAGAGTGGGTAAGGGAACATTGGAAAGGGAACTACTGCCCTGGAACTTATGTCCGTGGCAGGATTAGGAAGTTAATAGGGGACGGATGAGAGAGTGAGTGAGTGAGTGAGTGAGTGAGTGAGTGAGTGAGTGAGAGTGAGTGAGTGAGTGAGGTGTCGAGTTTTTCCTGGCGAGCGATAGCAAGCCAGCATTATATGGAGAAATCCGGCTTCGCCGGAGTAATTTTTCTTTCGAAAAATGTACAAAATTAGCCTGCTGTCAACAAAAATAAAAAAACATATGTTGGCTAACTACCGCTCGCCAGGAAAAAAATCGACACCTGGATGGGGATAAACGTCTTGATACAGTAGGCTGAATGGGGCCAAATGGATACAATCCAGAGAAAGAGAGAAAAGTTGAGAACAAAAAGCAGGTGGCTCCCCTTAAGATCTCACAATAAATGGGGATACACTTGAAGGAAAAGTGGGTCCAGAAATAAATAAATAAATAAATAAAACATTTAAATTAGACCCTGGAATGAGAGTCGTACATAAATGGGGTAAATACAGATAAAGTCAGCGAGAATGTGGTCCAAAATGATACCAAAATACAGATAAAGTCAGCGAGAATGTGGTCCAAAATGATACCAAAATTCGGTAATAGTCGAAGAAAAAATAAACGCCGAAAAACTGAGACGCCACTTTCATATTTTACTATCCTAAAAGAGACACACTAAACAACAACAACAACAACAACAACAACAACCACCACCACAACAACAACAATAATAACAATAACATTATATAATATATAAAATATAAATAAATATATGAAATAATAAATAATTCAATACAACAAACGAATGACAATATACCCAATATATTAAATACTGGTATATGTATAAACGGTCGAACAACACAAATCCTCACAAATATCTAGGGGAAGCACTCGTCACAGGCAGTTTTGCTTTTTGTCTCCCTCATCCACATAAAAAAAAAAAAAAAACGTAACCCAATCCCACTTTCACTTACGATTTCTACACTCAACAATACAGTAGGTCAACGAGGCTCGTCGCAATCCCCTATCAACGAGGCTCGTCGCAATCCCCTATCAACGAGGCTCGTCGCAATCCCCTATCAACGAGGCTCGTCGCAATCCCCTATCAACGAGGCTCGTCGCAATCCCCTATCAACGAGGCTCGTCGCAATCCCCTATCAACGAGGCTCGTCGCAATCCCCTATCAACGAGGCTCGTCGCAATCCCCTATCAACGAGGCTCGTCGCAATCCCTATCAACGAGGCTCGTCGCAATCCCCTATCACGAGGCTCGTCGCAATCCCCTATCAACGAGGCTCGTCGCAATCCCCTATCAACGAGGCTCGTCGCAATCCCCTATCAACGAGGCTCGTCGCAATCCCCTATCAACGAGGCTCGTCGCAATCCCCTATCAACGAGGCTCGTCGCAATCCCCTATCAACGAGGCTCGTCGCAATCCCCTATCAACGAGGCTCGTCGCAATCCCCTATCAACGAGGCTCGCCGCAATCCCCTATCATAAAGTTTGTCTGTGATAGGTGTTCACATGCACCATCCCACCAGGAAAGAAAAAACGCAATGCAAAACAAATCAATAAATATATAGAAAATAATATATGAATCTATCTTATAGCTACCCTAAGAACATCTCTCACTACAACCCATATCCCCTACACTACATCTATCTTATAGCTACCCTAAGAACATCTCTCACTACAATCCATATCCCCTACACTACATCTATCTTATAGCTACCCTAAGAACATCTCTCACTACAACCTATATCCCCTACACTACATCTATCTTATAGCTACCCTAAGAACATCTCTCACTACAATCCATATCCCCTACACTACATCTATCTTATAGCTACCCTAAGAACATCTCTCACTACAACCTATATCCCCTACACTACATCTATCTTATAGCTACCCTAAGAACATCTCTCACTACAACCTATATCCCCTACACTACATCTATCTTATAGCTACCCTAAGAACATCTCTCACTACAATCCATATCCCCTACACTACATCTATCTTATAGCTACCCTAAGAACATCTCTCACTACAACCTATATCCCCTACACTACATCTATCTTATAGCTACCCTAAGAACATCTCTCACTACAACCTATATCCCCTACACTACATCTATCTTATAGCTACCCTAAGAACATCTCTCACTACAACCCATATCCCCTACACTACATCTATCTTATAGCTACCCTAAGAACATCTCTCACTACAACCTATATCCCCTACACTACATCTATCTTATAGCTACCCTAAGAACATCTCTCACTACAACCTATATCCCCTACACTACATCTATCTTATAGCTACCCTAAGAACATATGCAGGGGGTATAGGTTATAGTGAGAGATGTAGTGTAGGGCATAAAGGTGTAAAATAACAAATAGGGATGTAGGGAAGAAGGGATCTGCCTCGTATGGGCCAAGAGGCCTCCTGCAGATTTCCATTTTTCTTATGTTCTTAATAAATATATAATTCGCAGGTCCAAAATTGTTCCACTCGTCCCTTCCGTATATCCTCAAGTTTCTCTACACCAAGCCCCTCCCGTACGCCATCCCGGGAGCGGCGGCGAGGAGCGAGATCACAGCGGCATCCATTTTCCGGAATCTCTCACGACCACTTCCGGAAATTGGCTCCGGTGTGAGAGACGCGACATTTCCGCTGTTCTTCCGACGCTGCCAAACGGGCGGACACTTAACGTATTTAACACATTGAAGATGATCGCCACTTTCTGTTCGTATGTTCTGTCTGTCATTAAGGGGATAGTGGCCGTTTTTTCTTTGGTCTATTAATTAATTTATTAATTTATTATTTAGTTTCCTCGATAGACCTCCATCAAGCTTAGAAAAACACCCACTAGACCCCCCTTCAAGATAAATGTGTACATTTTTCGGTAGAAAAATGTCCCGGCCGAAGGTCGGTTCCTCTTAAATTACAGGCTCGCTATCGCTCGCCAGGAAAAAATCGCCACCTAAATGACACATAAAGTATTCATATTGACGAAGAAATGGAACGAAAGGTAACAAAATCGCCAAGTTAATGAGCCGAACGTCTTAAAATCTGAAAATGAATGGGGCTAAACATGAGAAAGGAGGGGGACCAGAAAACGGCACCTCTTCCCTTAACACATTGAAGATGCTCGCGACTTTCTTTTTATTGTTCCGGATAAGACTCGACAGTGGTACTTACTTTTGAAATGACCTCTAGAAATGACCTCTAGAAATGACCTCTAGAAATGACCTCTAGAAATGACCTCTAGAAATGACTTCTAGAAATGACCTCTAGAAATGACCTCTAGAAATGACCTCTATAAATGACCTCTATAAATGACCTCTATAAATGACCTCTAGAAATTACCTCTAGAAATTACCTCTAGAAATGACCTCTAGAAATGACCTCTAGAAATGACCTCTAGAAATGACCTCTAGAAATGACCTCTAGAAATGACCTCTAGAAATGACCTCTAGAAATGACCTCTAGAAATGACCTCTAGAAATGACCTCTAGAAATGACCTCTAAAAAGCTAAAGTCTACAAACAATCTTCGACCGGGACCGAAAAATGTATAGATTTATCGAGAAGGGGGATCTTGAGGATTTTTTTTTTTTTTTTTAAAGCTTGATGGAGGCCTGGGGAGGAAACCAAGCCAATAATAAATAGCTATATAAATACAACAACTAATAAATAGTTATATAAATACAACAACTAATAAATAGTTATATAAATACAACAACTAATAAATAGTTATATAAATACAACAACTAATAAATAGTTATATAAATACAACCACTAATAAATAGTTATATAAATACAACAACTAATAAATAGTTATATAAATACAACAACTAATAAATAGTTATATAAATACAACAACTAATAAATAGCTATATAAATACAACAACTAATAAATAGCTATATAAATACAACAACTAATAAATAGTTATATAAATACAACAACTAATAAATAGCTATATAAATACAACAACTAATAAATAGTTATATAAATACAACAACTAATAAATAGTTATATAAATACAACAACTAATAAATAGTTATTAAATACAACAACTAATAAATAGTTATATAAATACAACAACTAATAAATAGTTATATAAATACAACAACTAATAAATAGTTATATAAATACAACAACTAATAAATAGTTATATAAATACAACAACTAATAAATAGCTATATAAATACAAGAACTAATAAATAGTTATATAAATACAACAACTAATAAATAGTTATATAAATACAACAACTAATAAATAGTTATATAAATACAACAACTAATAAATAGTTATATAAATACAACAACTAATAAATAGCTATATAAATACAACAACTAATAAATAGTTATATAAATACAACAACTAATAAATAGTTATATAAATACAACAACTAATAAATAGCTATATAAATACAACAACTAATAAATAGCTATATAAATACAACAACTAATAAATAGTTATATAAATACAACAACTAATAAATAGTTATATAAATACAACAACTAATAAATAGTTATATAAATACTACAACTAATAAATAGTTATATAAATACAACAACTAATAAATAGCTATATAATACAACAACTAATAAATAGCTATATAAATACAACAACTAATAAATAGCTATATAAATACAACAACTAATAAATAGCTATATAAATACAACAACTAATAAATAGCTATATAAATACAACTAATAAATAGTTATATAAATACAACAACTAATAAATAGTTATATAAATACAACAACTAATAAATAGCTATATAAATACAACAACTAATAAATAGCTATATAAATACAACAACTAATAAATAGTTATATAAATACAACAACTAATAAATAGTTATATAAATACAACAACTAATAAATAGCTATATAAATACAACAACTAATAAATAGTTATATAAATACAACACCTAATAAATAGCTATATAAATACAACAACTAATAACAACTACCCCCTTAATGATCGAGTTACAATGATCTCTGTTTTGCCTTTCGCGAATAATAAACTGTATTTCGAATATGCGTCATAAAGAAATCGCCTGTATTAAATTTGCTTGAATCATTCAAAAGAAAGTGTTTATATATGGCATGAAAGGAACGATGACCTTTAATACATTTAAGGCTAGTATATTTTGTTTTGCATGCGTGGTATAGTCAATAATTCAGTATATACATAACTATTTTTATCTTAGCACATGTTTAAGGTAAAGGGCCACTTTTTGCAGCAAAAAAATATATGAGTTAGACAGCTTTGATATATATATATATATATATATATATATATATATATATATATATATATATATATATATACTGTATATATATATATATATATCTCATATATATCGTATCATTAACTCCCGTCCACTCACCAACTCTCTGCAATCTCTCTCTCTTCACCGCAATGTTGCATCTCTCTCACTATTCTATCGCTACTACAATAATCAGTGTTCCTCGGAGCTTTCCCAGTGTATACCACCTCCTCTACGTAGGGTACGTAGTACCCGCCTTGAAACACAATCCCACCCCTACTGTGTGCAACTCTCCAACTCAAGAGTGAAACGCTATTCACAGATTTTCTTCTATTCAACTGCTGAACTCTGGAACTCTCTCCCAGAATCAGTCTGTCCCTCTTCCTATGACTTACATTGCTTCAAACTCCGTGTGTCCAGGCATTTTAGCTCGAACGTCCCTTGATTTCGGCCCTGTCACTCTTTGAAATCTGGTGGAGGCACTCGCTGCAGGCAGTTATGCCTTTTGTCTCGCTCATTCACATAGAAAAAAATATATAGAGTAAAACTCGCAGGACAAATTAAACATTGGAACACGGAGCTTTCGTCTATTCTGTTCCAATGTTTATTTTTCCTACGAGTTTTACTACATAAATTTGATCACACGTATTTGTGATTTAGTCTGCATATATATATATACATCTAAATTGTCAAAAAGGATAATATAATTTTTTCTAGCATATATTATGGGAGAGCCCAAAATGGTGTCGTGGTGCCCTAATTGTCCGGTCTATCCCCCCCCCGTGGCTCTAAGGACACGTGGTGGATTTAACACCGGCTGTAACGTTGACGTCATTTGCATTATTTGCATTATATTCTGGAAAGCATTAGACGATTTTGTTCAGCTTAAGGGGAGGTTTTTAGTGTGTTCCCTAGACTTCCATCAAGCTTGAAATTACACCCCCTTGAGTCCCTTTCAAGATAAATTTGTACATTTTTCGGTAGAAAAATGTCCCGGCCGATGGCCGGTTCCTCTTAAATTACAGGCTCGCTATCGCTCGCCAGGATAAAATCGACACCTGAATGGCACGAAAGGTCTTAATATGGGGTGAAAGTTCTTAAAATCGCTAAACTAATGGGGCAAACGTTTTATAATATCAAAAGCAATGGGGCTAAACATGAGGGAGAAAGGGGTCAAGAAAAAAATCCCTCAAGTGGAGATCTGCCCTTAAGAAGGACGTCTACCTATCTCAATTAGTCCTTTTGGCAACACTATTTATTTCCTAAGCTTCATAACATCGTGGAAGAGTAGCTGAAATCAAATATAAGAAACGTCGCTGGTACTGAAAGGGTTAAGGTGGGTGACCTGCTTTTTTTTTCTCTCCTTTCCTTTCTCTGGCTTGTATCCATTCGGCCCCATTCAGCCTGCAATTTTAAGACGTTTATCCCCATCCAAGTGTTGACTTTTTCCTGGCGAGTGACAGCGAGCTGGTATTGGTATGGAGAAATCCGGCTTTGCTGGAGACATTTTTCCATCGACAAATTTAGCCTGCTGTCAATTTTGTTTTTATATATGCTGGCTCGCTATCTCTCGCCAGGAAAAAGTTGACACCTGGATGGGGATAAACGTCTTAAAACATTAGGCTGAATGGGGCCGAATGGATAAAACCTAGAGAGAGAGAGAGAGAGAGAGAGAGAGAGAGAGAGAGAGAGAGAGAGAGAGAGAGAGAGAGAGAGAGAAAGAGAGAGAGAGAGAGATATATAGATAGATAGATAGAGGGAGGGAGGGAGGGAGGGAGGGAGGGAGGGGAGAGAGAGAGAGAGAGGGAGAAAGAGAGAGAGAGGGAGAAAGAGAGAGAGAGAGAGAGGGAGAAAGAGAGAGAGAGAGGGAGAGAGAGAGAGAGAGAGAGAGAGAGAGAGAGAGAGAGAGAGAGAGAGAGAGAGAGAGAGAGAGAGAGAAATAGGTGGGTGCAAGGTTCCTTTAGACAACAGAACTTATTTGGATAGCTTGCACATTTGTTTCTCTATTTAATATTATGTTTATATCAATATGGGATAGGTACACTCGCGGTCAGGAATATTTGAACATCTTATTATGATAAATGAGACGGTGAACACTAAATGGGCTGCACTGAGCTACAACTGAGAGTGCACAGTGCATCGGGCTCATTGCAAAATTCGTCTGACTAGTCCCCTCACTCATCATTTTAAATAAGACCATAAAATTTCAATGAGTCGAGGGATTGAATCTAAAGGTTATAACAAATGGTGTCAAGATAAAACAATATATATATATAACTAAATCAAAATAGAAATACACATATATCAAAAGAATGCCGTAATTCAGTTGTAGAAAAAAAAATCCCTTGGACCTGACGCGGGGGGAGGGGGTGGGGGTGGGGGTATGAGGGGGAGGGAGGGGGGTGCAGATGGAGCCAGAAAATGGTGAGCTTCCGTGGCCTTTATTTTTGTGACGTATATCGACGCTGACTTCTCCAACATTTATGGGGCGTTGAGTTAAAGGGGGGAATGGGCGTTTTTATTGACTTATTTGCTTATCTTTTAATTATCTTTTTAGTTTCTTCCATAGATCTTATAATCAAACTATTAAAAATACCTTTAAGTGTGTACATTTTTCGATAGAAATTTTTTCCGGCGGAAGGCCGATTGCTCTTGGGTTACAGGTTCGCTTATTGCTCGCCAGGATGAAATCCACACCTACATTGCGTGAAAGGTCTAAATATTGGCAAGAAAAAAAGGAGCGAAAAATCTTAAAATCGTCAAACTAATGGGATAAGCGTTTTAATGTCAGAACTAATGGAGCTAAACATGAGGGAGAAGGAAGTCCAAGAAAACCACCATCGGCAGGTTTAGGAAGGTGTATAGAGTGTTTGTTGAGTTGGATGGCTTCTATGACTGGCACAATGTTTTGAGGTTAGAGTATGCAACATTGTGGCGAAGAGAGAGAGATTGTAGAGAATCGGTGAGTGGACGGGAGTTAATGAGACGAAAGGCTTTCTTTTCTACTTTGTCTAGAAGTGCTGTGTGAGAGGATCCTCCCCACACATGTGAACAATACTCACTACAAGGACGCACTATGCCCCTGTACAGAGCAATAATATGTGCAGGGGTAAAGAAACCCCTGAGGTGGGTTGAGCACACCCAGCTTCTGGGAAGCTGTTTTAGCAAGAGTGGTAATATGGTCTTTCCAAGAGAGATCAGAAAAAAAAGAGACACCAAGAATACTGAGAGAAGATGAAGGGTTGATTTTTGTATTGTTGAAATATAAGGGATAGTCCTCTGGGAGTTCTTGACAGGTAGATAAATGGAGAAATTAGGTTTTGTAAGCATTGAAAGTAACAAGAAATGGTTGGTAGATTAGAAGATAAGGGTTGCATGACTTCATCACGTGAGGTTTTGAGGGATTGCTTGCTTGGGGGTTCTGGAAAACTAGTTGAATAGTGTAAGGTACAGTCGTCAGCATATGACTGGATAGGACTGGAGGTGCATACAGTTGAGAAGATCATTTATGAATATTAGAAAGGGATTATTGGAGACAGGACAGAACCCTGAGGAACATCGGAGTTGATAGAATGAGGAAGTGAACAATGGCTGTCCACAACCACAGCTATGGAAAGGCCAGAAAGGAAATTAGAGATAACGGTACAGATGGAGGGATAGAAACCGAAGGAGAGTAGTTTAGAAATTAGAGATTTATGCCAGACTCTATGTCTAGTGACTCTAGTGCAATAGGAAAGGTTTCACTGAAGTGAAGGAAACCCTACAATTCCTACTCATTAACCCCCTGAGGATGCGCCTCAGGGGGTTAAATAATGAGCCAGTTTTATTTGTATATTTTTTATATTTATGTACACGTAGGAAAATTTAATGAAGTTAGTCCTCAATTTTTATTTTTATTTAAGCCAACATTTAAAGAAAACTGAAGAGGCTTGGTGTAATCAAATTGATATTTTCAAGGTGCCTCTGGAGTATTTTCTTTCATGAATCCATCCATATGTATACGTAGCAATTCATCTACTGTATATTATGTCTACTGAACATCCATGGGGACATCATTGAGCTGCCAATCTTTTCACTCTATCTTGTATCTCGTTCAGTGCACACACATATGCACACAAAAACTCAAACTCTGTCTGTCTGTCTCTGTCTCTCTCTTTCTCTCACACACAGAACTAGCCGCATGACATACTATACCTGTAATCTAAATTGATCCCGTCATTCTTCATGCCCCCGCGAGGTAGGAATGCTGTTGGGAAGTGAATCACAGTCTGGAGCGGCTCTCCTAACGACAACTATATAGCCTTCACGTGTGATCAGTGACCCGGCCCAGAGTTTATTTTATGCAACTCGGTTTTGACTACTCGTGCCGGTCATAAAATAGCCAAACTAGTGGGGCAAACGTCTTAAAATCTCAAAAGTATTGGGACTAAGCATGAGGGAGAAGGGGGTCCATAACACAGCATTATCATAGGTACAGTTGCTTTCATAAATGTGCATCCACTCTGTGATTTTATGCATATGGAAGGTAAAATAGTGTGATTGAATTACAATATTAACTTAACACACGACCGTTAATTGATAATATGTATGAAATACTGCATAAGATATTACTTATTTCACTTCTAAGCATTCTGGTGATGGCAAAAAATACTAATTAACCCTCTCACGTTTTTGACGCAATTTTGAGCCTATTAGGGATACTTTAAAGCCTTTGTTACGATCAGGGGTATTTAGAAACCTTTAGTTTAGTTACTTCAACCTCTGCAGTTGTCTTTGAGTTAGCTGTGTTGAGCCTATTGGGGATACTTTAAAGCCTTTGTTACCATCAGGGGTATTTAGAAACCTTTAGTTTAGTTACTTCAACCTCTGCAGTTGTCTTTGAGTTAGCTGTGTTGAGCCTATTAGGGATACTTTAAAGCCTTTGTTACCATCAGGGGTATTTAGAAACCTTTAGTTTAGTCACTTCAACCTCTGCAGTTGTCTTTGAGTTAGCTGTGTTGAGCCTATTAGGGATACTTTAAAGCCTTTGTTACCATCAGGGGTATTTAGAAACCTTTAGTTTAGTTACTTCAACCTCTGCAGTTGTCTTTGAGTTAGCTGTGGGCAGAAAACTAATTTTGGAGAGGTCATTATAAGAGTGAGAGAACTCTAATTTATTATTGCTAATCTGGCAACCTCTGCGTCATAAAAACGTGAAAGGGTTAATATGTTGGTAGAGTTGACTCAAGGTATTCATATACTGTATGCATAATTAACTTACGTTGATCGTTATTGTTCATCACATTTGTACACACACACACACAGGTCGATGCAGCTGGGGTTGGCAAAAATGGTACAAGGCGAGATGGGTATCATATGGTTCACCTAAGCCTTCGGGCGAGACGGTACCGTCTATAGTGAGAATGGTACCATACAGATCCACCCTAAGCCTTCGTTTCCGATGTCGCCAATTGGCTAAAATACAGACTACACACACATCCACAGCCACTCCAAACGATACATAAATACTTAACATGCATTTCACGCAATACGTTCCCAGTTAAGGAGGCGCGATAATAATGAGCTTAGTTCGCATTGCGTGGATTCCCCTTGACGAACAAGTAACTGAGTAACTGAGTAACTGAGTAACTGAGTAACTGAGCTCTATCAGTCATTTTACAGCTACATAATTAAGTTGTATGATGATCGGTTTATATGTGATATTTGGTAAAGGATTTAAGGAGAGATTTCCACTTGAGGGATTTTTTTCTTTACCCCTTTCTCCCTCATGTTTAGCCCCATTGCTTTTAAGATTTTAAGACGTGCACCCCACTAGTTTGGCGATTTTAAGAACTTTCACCCCATTTATGTCACTATTAAAACCTTTCGTCCAATTTAGGTGTCGATTTTTTCCTGGCGAGCGATAGCGAGCCTGTAATTTAAGAGGAACCGGCCTTCGGCCGGGAAATTTTTCTACCGAAAAATGTAAAAATTTATCTTGAAAGGGGGTCAAGGGGGTGTCATTTCAAGCTTGATGGAAGTCTAGGAAACACACTAAAAACCTCCCCTTAAGAAAGCCAATTGCAACTGTACCATGAAGAATAAATATGTTCGTTTGTATTGATGTGATTGATGTGATTGATGTGATTGATGTGATTGATGTGATTGATGTGATTGATGTGATTGATGATGTGATTGATGTGATTGATGTGATTGATGATGTGATTGATGTGATTGATGTGATTGATGTGATTGATGTGAAAGACCCCATTCGAGATAAATTTTTACATTATTCGTTAGAAAAATGCGCTGGACCAAGGCCGGTTCCTTCTAAATTACAGACTCGCCAGGAAAATATCGACACGTAAATGGCGCGAAGGGTCTTCATATTGACAAATAAATAGGTGAACGTTTTATTATTTGAAAACTGATGGGGCTAAACATGAAGGAGAAGGGGGTTCATAAAACGACTACCTCCCCCCTAACCATGACGTTATCCAGCCCGACTACCTCCCCCCTAACCATGACGTTATCCACCCCGATACACGACAGGTCGACACGCGAACGGATCCCAGCCCAGGATTTACCTCCAGTTGTGTTTTACGGAAGATTATAAATACACCAGATTTTCATGAATGGAGAACTTGTCGCAGCGTAAAATGAAACTATGAAAGGTTGTGATAGTAGAGTCATTGATAAAATATGAAAGGTAAAGTACATTCATTGATAAAATATGAAAGGTTGTGATAGTAGAGTCATTGATAAAATATGAAATAATAATATATGAAGTCGCGGTGCAAAATTAAAATATGAATTGATATTCTTGGTTTATTTTTTCAAGGTTCTGTTATAGGTAGCGCCAGCAAACTTGACAATAATCTTCACCCCTTAACTTCTTATAACTCGAAATGAATGAAAGCAATCGGGCTGACGTGTCTATCATTTGGGAAGAGTCCACCAGGAAATAGGTATGGATATTTTACAGCCAGTTTGCTCTAGGCCTTTTTGAGTTACAGAGAGGTCAGGGATTGAGACTATTAACCCTCTCCGACATATGACGCGATTTTGAGCCGATTAGGGATACTTTAAAGCCTTTGTTACCATCAGGGGTATTTAGAAACCTTTAGTTTAGTTACTTCAACCTCTGCAGTTGTCTTTGAGTTAGCTGTGTTGAGCCTATTGGGGATACTTTAAAGCCTTTGTTACCATCAGGGGTATTTATAAACCTTTAGTTTAGTTACTTCAACCTCTGCAGTTGTCTTTGAGTTAGCTGTGTTGAGCCTATTGGGGATACTTTAAAGCCTTTGTTACCATCAGGGGTATTTAGAAACCTTTAGTTTAGTTACTTCAACCTCTGCAGTTGTCTTTGATTTAGCTGTGTTGAGCCTATTGGGGATACTTTAAAGCCTTTGTTACCATCAGGGGTATTTAGAAACCTTTAGTTTAGTTACTTCAACCTCTGCAGTTGTCTTTGAGTTAGCTGTGTTGAGCCTATTGGGGATACTTTAAAGCCTTTGTTACCATCAGGGGTATTTATAAACCTTTAGTTTAGTTACTTCAACCTCTGCAGTTGTCTTTGAGTTAGCTGTGTTGAGCCTATTGGGGATACTTTAAAGCCTGTGTTACCATCAGGGGTATTTAGAAACCTTTAGTTTAGTTACTTCAACCTCTGCAGTTGTCTTTGAGTTAGCTGTGGGCAGAAAACTAATTTTGGAGAGGTACCGGTAATTATAAGAGTGAGAGAACTCTATTTCTTATTGCTAATCTGGCAACCTCTGCGTCATATGAGTCTGAAGGGGTTAAGGGGAGGCAGTTGGTTTTTCGAGTCCTCCTCCTCCCTCATGTTTAGCCCTATTAGTTATGAAACGAACGTTTTAAAAAAACTCAAAACTAATATGCTAAACATGAGGGAGAAGGGGGTCCAGAAAAAGCGAGTACTGTACCCTATTAAGGGGAGGTTTTTAGTTTGGTCTCTAGATATCCATCAAACTTAAGATTACACCTCCTTGAGCCCCTTTCAAGATAAATTTGTACATTTTTCGGTAGAAAAATGTCCCGGCTGAAAGCCGGTTCCTCTTAAATTACTGGCTCGCTATCGCTCGCCAGGATAAAATCGACACCTAAATTGCACGAAAGGTCTTAAATTTGACGGAAATGGCGCGAAAGTTCTTAAAATCGCCAAACTAATGGGGCGACTGTCTTAAAATCTCAAAAGCAATGGGACTAAACATGAGGGAGAAAGGGGTCCAGAAAAAAAAATCCCTCAAGTCGATATCTCCCCTTAACCCCTTCAGTACCTTGACGCTATTCTGGTTACCATTAGACGATATTCATTAACGTATAAAATCTACTTCTCGGACTCAAAGGGGTTAAATACGATCTCCATAAACGGTCTTAAGGGGAGGTATTTAGTTTGTTCCCTAGACCTCCATCAAGCTTAAAATTACACCCCCTTGAGTCCCTTTCAAGATAAATTTGTACATTTTTCGGTAGAAAAATGTCCCGGCCAAAGGTCGGTTCCTCTTAAATTACAGGCTCGCTATCGCTCGCCAGGATAAAATCGACACCTAAATTGCACGAAAGGCCTTAAAATTGACAGAATGGGGCGGAAATTCTTAAAATCACCAAACTTATGGGGGCAAACGTCTTAAAATCTCAAAAACAATGGGGCTAACGATGAGGGAGAAAGGGGTCAAGAAAAAAATCCCTCAAGTGGAGATCTCCCCTTAAACTCGCAGGTGCCCAATTGAGCAAGGCAGGGGAGGAGTTGCTGGACACCTGTTGCATGGGTCTGGCTTCCCACTGCTTTCCAATAGGGATACACCAAAAACGTTTAAGGGAGGTCACCGGATTTTTGGTATCGTTCTCTCCTGTTCTCTCTTTCCCTGGCTTGTATCCATTCGGACCCATTCAGCCTACTGTTTTAAGATGGTTATCCCCATCCAGGTGTCGATTTCTTCCTGGCGAGCGATAGCGAGCCAGCATTTATGGAGAAATCCGGCTTCGAAATTTTTCTATCGAAAAATTTACAAATTTAGCTTGCTGTCAAAACAAAATGATATACATGCTGGAAAATATTGACACCTGGATTGGGGTAAACGTCTAAAAACAGTAGGCGGAATGGGGCCGAATGGATACAAGCCAAAGAGAGATGGAGAGAAAGAGAAAAAAAGGCGAGGTGGGCTCCCTTAAAATAGCGACTATCACTCTTTTGAATTTGGGGGGAGACACTTGTTACAGGCAGCTCTGCCTTTTGTCTCCTACATACACATAGACAACAAAATAATACTAAGTGTAATGGGCAAATAATTACTGTTAATTGCAACGATGAATACATAGCGCAAAGAGAATATGAAATTACCCTAGAAATTACCCTAGAAATTACCCTAGAATATGAAATTACCCTAGAATCCGTCTAGGGTCAAGCAAAACAGAAATAGCAGCTTTTTTGCACCAACCAATGAAAACAGCTTTCAACAGTACCTGCCCTTAACACTGCGAAAAACAAGAGACGAAGTGGCAATTCCCCATGTTTTCTATAATTTTTTTTCCAGTGGGTGGCTGACTCGAGACAGAGCCTGAATAAGAAAAACAAAGAGTGTATATGCAGTACCAATTATAACACACACACGAAAACTGCTCTCAAGAACGTCAAACGGTTTACCCAAGTCATTTTGTATTCGCCTTGTATTGCCCTGCATATACAGTTGTTGTTGTTGTTGCTGTTCCCCAAGCTGCCTGGCCGAACAGCCCCAAGGCCCCGAGCAAGGCCAAGGCCATAACTGAGCGCCCCCCACAGAACCCTCCCTGCCGACCACAATAAAGCCCGAGTGACCGAAGCCACTCTATGGCGGGGAGCCGAGGAGGGCGAGGAAACGCCCGGGAAACCAAAGCCCCACCCAGGGCCCTGTGCCCCTCAGCAATTATGAAGAGAAAGTTGAGGGGCAAAGGGAAAATGTGACGCTTTGGCTTCCAATCTTGGTAGATTGGGAGGTCAATCCACGGAAGAGACGCCGTCACTTGAGATCTAGAAAATATATAAGTAAAAGGAACAGTCAGAGTAAGCTATGGGTATGGCAGAGATCGCTCAGTTCTCACTCTGATAGACCAGCCCATCACCAGTGCATATACAGTAGAGGCAAATAGTTAAAGTTACGTTAGATTTTTTTTTCTGGCCTCCCTTCTCCCTCATGTTTAGCCCTATTAGTTTTCAGATGTTAAGACTTTCGTTCCATAGTTTGGTGACTTTAAGATCTTTCACCCAATATCTTTGTCACTAGTAGGCCTGTTTGTGCCATTGAGGTGTCGATATTATCCTGGCGAGCGACAGCAAACCTGGACCATCAAGACCCAAGAGGAACCGCATTCGTCTACGAAAAATGCGCAACTTTATTACGAAGGAGGAGGGGGGGGGGGGGGGGGGTGGAGGGGGGGGGGGGGAGTATAGTGAGTTGTTTTTTAAGCTTGACGGTGGTCTGGCGAGGAAACTGAAAAAATGATAAATGAATAAATCGACCCAAAAATGAACGCTATCCCCCTTAACCTTGACACTGCCTTTACTGTCTTCCTACCACGTCTGTTTACCTTTCATTAAGGCTAAGGTTAAGGGAGGGTGACCTGCTTTTTGTCATTTCTGTCCTTTTCTCTCTTTCTCTGGCTTGTATCCATTCGGCCCCATTCAGCCAACTATTTTAAGACGTTTATCCCATCTAGGTGTCGATTTCTTCCTGGCGAGCGATAGCGAGCCAGCATTATATGAAGAAATCCGGCTTCGCCGGCGAAATTTGTCTATCGAAAAATGTACAAATTTAGCCTGCTGTCAAACAAAAATAAAAAATATGCTGGCTCGCTACCGCTCACCAGTAAAAAATTGACACCTGGATGGGGATAAACGTCTTAAAACAGTAGGCTTAATGGGGCCAAATGGATACAAGCCAGAGAAAGATAGAAAAGGACAGAACAAAAACAGGTCACCCCCCTTAAGATACGGTTTTATGCAGGTGAAAAAGGACCTATACTTAATTCAGCGGGCATGTTGAGACCGTATTTACACCTGTGAGACCAAGAGAACAATGTATATAGGAAATCGTCTATCGGTAGCCAGAGTACAAAGGAAATACGTCCTGGGTCTCAAGGGGTTAAGAACTTGAAGCTCTGACGCGTTTTAGCAGTTTACTTTGGCTATCATTAGACGATTTTATGCAGCTTAGGAAGGATCTGTGGGTATTAACCCTCTCACGTTCTTGGCGCAATTTTGAGTCTATTGGGGATACTTTAAAGCCTTTGTTACCATCAGGGGTATTTAGAAACCTTTAATTTAGTTACTTTAACCTCTGCAGTTGTCTTTGAGTTAGCTGTGGGCAGAAAACTAATTTTGGGGAGGTAATTATAAGAGTGAGAGAACTCTATTTCTTATTGCTAATCTGGCAACCTCTGCGTCATATGGTCGTGAGAGGGTTAAAATGGTAAAGAGACTAAACACTATCTCAATCAACCCTCTGACCTTCATATACCCTTCCTAATCTGAATAAAATCGTCTAATAATTACCAGAAAACAGAAAATAAATGCGTATTGGAGCTTGAAAGAGTTAAGAGTTGATGGGCAAATATAACCACTCCCGCGATGTTGATACCCCACCAGTTCGTGATGTGCAGTACCGGTAACACACCCACACACACACACCCACCCACACACACACACACACACCCACACACACACACACACACACACACACACCCACACACACATCCACACACCCACACCCACATCCACACACACACGAAAAATACTCTCAAGAAGTGCACACAAGATTTACCGGAGCTATTTCCAGAAGCCGAGCAGTTTATAAGAGCATCCCATTAGACTCTTTCTCATTAAGGGGAGATGGTCGTATTTATTTGCTCATTTATGGATCATATTAGTATTTGTTGTCCTCCCTAGACCTCCATTAAGCTTAATAAAACACCCCCTAGACTCCCTTTCAAGACAAATTTGCACATTTTTCGGTAGGCCGGTTCCTCCTTAAGTTACAGGCTCGCTATCGCTCGCCAGGAAAAAAATCGACACCTTAATGCCACCAAAAGTCCGAATATTGACAAAACAATGGGGCGAAAGGTCTTAAAAACGCCAAACTAATGGGCCAAACTTCTTAATATGCCAAACCTAATGGGGATAAACAGAAGGGAGAAGGGGGTCCATAAAAACCAGGCTGTCTTCCTCATTAACAGCCCCTGCAGACTCCAGCACCAGCAGGAGGTTGGGAGAGGAAACGAAAACGACCGTGGCCAGAGAAATATTAACTCCCTCAGACTACGATGAGGCTTTTATTCTCTCTTGCTCTCTCTCTCTCTCTCTCTCTCTCTCTCTCTCTCTCTCTCTCTCTCTCTCTTTTATTCTCTCTGGTCAAATTACACGATTATACTCCGGCCGTCATATTAGGCCGTCCAGGGGAGTCAGAAGTATCTCTCAGTGAATTCTCCGACTTCCAAGGCGTCTGTCTACACTGAATCTATCTATCTATCTATTGCCGGACGCCTTACTCCCCTTAATGAGGGTGGTCATACACAGAAGGCCCCCAAGCGGACCTATCCCATGTAAGAGGGACAACCCGGGCCAGTTAACTGAAGGACTTACAGGATTGACCACTCAATTTAGGATCCGTCTGACTCCGGGGCCCTCTGTGTATCTTGTTAGTACTATTTTTCTACAGTGGTGTTCGGCTAGTCCACCCACTAACCTGCCTTACACTTAGATAAGCAGTACGTATTTGTATCAGGTTTACTCCCCTACACAGGTTGCCGACCAAGGCTGACGAGTCCCATCCACCCGGATTATTAAAAGGTTGTCTCCCCTAGATGGGTTGCTGACCAAAGCTAGCGAGTCCCATCCACCCGGCTTCTGTCTACACTGAATAAAGTCGTGTATTGTTTAAAACTTCAACCATGACTATTTTACAGTTCCCCCCCCCCCCCCCCCTCCCGCCAACTCGGCTAAGTGATACGGTTTTAATCGTCCTGGTACTATTATGGAGCCTCTCTGAATGACAAATATCTATTGATAATGTACGACAGGTTGGGAGAGAGGTATCCTGACCAGGATTCAAACCCACTCACTCCAGGTATATTTGGGAAAGCTGGGCATCGTAACCACTCGGCCATGAGCGGATGGTACACAGCATAAAAATAAAGAACGCGTCACGGCACCAGCAAGAACAATACAAGTAACACCGGAGGAACAATCTCTCCTTTTTTTTTTTTTTTTTTTTTTTTTTTTTTTTTTTTTTTTCCCCCGTCGGGAAGCAAGACACAGCGCTCACTTAAATCCCGATCCTCATTTAGATTGTTTGTTCCGGGTGTCCTCGCGGGAGCGGCGCAATTTTCTCGCGAGGGCCATCTTCAATAATAGAGTCGGTATCGTAAATCCTCTTGATGGCCTTCTGCTTGGGTCGTAATTGTGGGCGTAAGTCAAGGGCGGTGGCGGGCGTGTGAATATGGGCGGAGGGGGGTCGGGGGGCGTGTGAATATGGGTGGGGGGTGGGCGTGTGAATATGGGGGTGGGGGGTGAATATGGATGGGAGGGTGGGTGTGAGTGAATATGGGTGGGGGGGAGGGGGATGGTTACCAAATGACCACTTGCGAGTTTCATTCTACAAGGAAGTTGGAGCTGTAGACATGGATATTTAGCAGAATAACCAGCTATAATACGGTTTTAGTACATTTATAAATACATAAAACCTAATTCAATAGGCTATTTATCCATAAAAAAAAAAACTACATAATTACTGTATTTTAGTGGTTAATATCGATGTTTACAGGCTGAACTTCCGAAACTCGCAAGTGGTCAATTTAGCGACTTTCCCGCTAGATGTACTTCGATCTAGAGGCACACTTTTCCATTTAGCGACATGAATTCTAGCGATATTATGTAGATTTGAGCCATTTTAGAGCGATGTTGTAGAGATTGTGGCATTATTCTAGCAATATTGGAGATTTGAGCCATTTTAGAGCGATGTTGTAGAGATTGTGGCATTATTCTAGCAATATTATGGAGATTTGAGCCATTTTAGAGCGATGTTGTAGAGATTTGAGCCATTTTAGAGCGATGTTGTAGAGATTGTGGCATTATTCCAGCGATATTCTGGAGATTTCAGGCATTTTAGAGCGTTTGTGTAGAGATTGTGGCATTATTCCAGCGATATTCTGGAGATTTCAGGCATTTTAGAGCGTTTGTGTAGAGATTTGAGCTATTTTAGAGCGATGTTGTAGAGATTGTGCGACGTTATTCTACCCTTTTCGGCATTTATTTACCATCTTTGGGGGAGTGGGGAGCCTGGGGGAGTCGGGAGCCTGTTTTTCGCAGTCTGGCTGGACCCCCTGTGGCTAGAGATCCTGTTGTAATAGAGAGGGTGGCCATCTTGTTTACTGCGGACGCCATTTTGGTTTTATTTCATGCTTAAGGGGGAAGTACTCGCTTTTTCTGTACCCCTTTCTCCCTCATGTTTAGCATACTAGTTTTGAGATTTTAAGACGTTCGTTCCGTTAGTTTGGCTATCTCTATAACTTTCGCCCCATTTCTTTGTCAATATTTAAACCTATCGTGCCATTTAGGTGTCTATTTTTTCCTAGCGAGCGATAGCGAGCCTGTATTTTTATAGGGAACCGACCTTCGGCCCGGACATTTTTCTACTGAAAAATGTACATAATTATCTTGACAGGGGATGTAGGGGGTGTAGGGGTGTAGGGGTGTAGGGGTGTAAGGGTGTAGGGGTGTAAGGGTGTAGGGGTGTAAGGGTGTAGGGGTGTAAGGGTGTAGGGATGTAGGGGTGTAGGGGTGTAAGGGTGTGGGGATGTAGGGGTGTGGGGGTGTAGGGGTGTAGGGGTGTAGGGGGTGGTGGGGGTTGTAGGGGGTGTAGGGGATGTAGGGGGTGTAGGGATGGAGGGGGTGTAGGGTGTAGGGTGTAGGGGTGTAGGGGGTGTAGGGGATGTAGGGGGTGTGTAGGGGGTGTAGGGGGATGTAGGGGATGTAGGGGTGTGTAGGGGATGTAGGGGGTGTATGTAGGGTGTAGGTTGTAGGTGTAGGGGATGTAGGGGGTGTAGGGATGTAGGGGTGTAGGGGGTGTAGGGGATGTAGGGGGTGTAGGGGGATGTAGTGTAGGGGGGTGTAGGGATGTAGGGGGTGTAGGGGGATGTAGGGGATGTAGGGGGTTAGGGGATGTAGGGGGTGGGGTGTAGGGGGTGTAGGGGGGTGTAGGGGGTGTAGGGGGATGTAGGGGGTGTAGGGGGTTGTAGGGGATGTAGGGGGTGTAGGGGATGTAGGGGGTGTAGGGGGTGTAGGGGGGGTTAGTGTAGGGGTGTAGGGGGTGTAGTGTAGGGTGTAGGGGATGTAGGGGGTGTAGGGGGTGTAGGTGTAGGGGGTGTAGGGGGTGTAGGGGATGTAGGGGGTGTAGGAGAGGTAGGGGTGTAGGGGGATGTAGGGGTGTAGGGGGTGAAGGGGGTGTAGGGGGTGTAGGGGGTTGTAGGGGGTGTGTGTAGGGGGTGTAGGGGGTGTAGGGGGATGTAGGGGATGTAGGGGGTGTAGGGGATGTAGGGGGTGTAGGGTGTAGGGGTGTAGGGGGTGTAGGGGGTGTTGGAGGGGTGTAGGGGGTGTTGGAGGGGTGTAGGGGGTGTAGGGGGTGTAGGGAGTGTAGGGGGTGTAGGGGGTGTAGGGAGTGTAGGGGGTGTAGGGGGATGTAGGGGATGTAGGGGGTGTAGGGGATGCTGGAGGGGTGTAGGGGTTGTAGGGGGTGTAGCGGGTGTAGGGGGTGTAGGGCGTCTAGGGGGTGTAGGGGCTGTAGGGGTTGTAGGGGCTGTAGGGGTTGTAGGGGTTGTAAGGGTTGTAGGAGTTGTAGGGGCTGTAGGGGTTGTAGGGGCTGTAGGGGGTTGTAGGAGTTGTAGGGGCTGTTGTAGGTAGGGGATGGGTAGGGGGATGTGTAGGGGGTGTAGGGGTGTAGGGGGTGTAGGGGGTGTAGGGGGTGTAGGGGTTGTAGGGGGTGTAGGTGGTGTAGGGGGTGTAGGGGATTGTAGGGTTGTAGGGGTGTAGGGGGTGTAGGGTGTAGGGGGTGTAGGGGATGTAGGGGGGTTGTAGGGGGTGTAGGGTTGTAGGGGGTGTAGGGGATGTAGGGGTTGTAGGGTATGTAGGGGGTGTAGGGGGTGTAGGGGATGTAGGGGTGTAGGTATGTAGGGGTGTAGGGGATGTAGGGGATGTAGGGGGTTGTAGGGGGGTGTAGGGGGGTGTAGGGGATGTAGGGGGTTGTAGGGGGTGTAGGGGGTGTAGGGGGTTAGGGGATGTAGGGGGTGTAGGGGTGTAGGGGATGTAGGGGATGTAGGGGGTGTAGGGGGTTGGTAGGGTATGTAGGGGATGTAGGGGGGTGTAGGGGATGTAGGGGGTGTTAGGGGTGTGTAGGGGGATGTAGGGGGTGTAGGGGGTGTAGGGGGATGTAGGGGGTGTAGGGGGTGTAGGGGGTGTAGGGTATGTAGGGGAGGTAGGGGGTGTAGGGTATGTAGGGGGTGTAGGGGATGTGGGGTGTAGGGGATGTAGGGGGTGTAGGGTATGTAGGGGGTTGTAGGGGATGTAGGGTAGGTGTAGGGGGTGTAGGGTATGTAGGGGGTGTAGGGGGTTGTAGGGTTGTAGGGGGTGTAGGGGGTTGTAGGGTATGTAGGGGATGTAGGGGGTGTAGGGTATGTAGGGGTGTACGGGTATGTAGGGGGTGTAGGGGTGTAGGGGATGTAGGGGGTGTGTAGGGTATGTAGGGGGTTGTAGGGGGTGTAGGGTTGTAGGGGGTGTAGGGTATGTAGGGGGTGTAGGGGGTGTAGGGTATGTAGGGGGTGTAGGGTGTAGGGGGTGTAGGGGGTGTAGGGTATGTAGGGGGTGTAGGGTATGTAGGGGGGTGTAGGGGGTGTAGGGTATGTAGGGGGTGTAGGGTATGTAGGGGTGGTAGGGGGTGTAGGGTATGTAGGGGGTGTAGGGTATGTGTAGGGTATGTAGGGGGTGTAGGGTATGTAGGGGGTGTAGGGTTGTAGGGTATGTAGGGGGTGTAGGGGGTGTAGGTATTGTAGGGGGTGTAGTATGTAGGGTATGTAGGGGGTTGTAGGGGGTGTAGGGTATGTAGGGGGTGTAGGGTATGTTAGGGGGTAGAGGGGGTGTAGGGTATGTAGGGGGTTGTAGGGTATGTAGGGGGTGTAGGGTATGTAGGGGGTGTAGGGTTATGTAGGGGGTGTAGGGTATGTAGGGGGTGTAGGGGTTGTAGGGGTGTAGGGTATGTAGGGGGGGTAGGGTATGTAGGGGGTGTGGGGGGTGTAGGGTATGTAGGGGGTTGTAGGGTATGTAGGGGGTGTAGGGTATGTAGGGGGTGTAGGGGGGTGTAGGGGGTGTAGGGTATGTAGGGGGTGTAGGGTATGTAGGGGGTGTAGGGGTGTAGGGTATGTAGGGGGTGTAGGGTATGTAGGGGGTGTAGGGTATGTAGGGGTTGTAGGGGGGTGTAGTGTAGGGGTTGTAGGGTATGTAGGGGGTGTAGGGTATGTAGGGGGTGTAGGGGGTGTGTAGGGTATGTAGGGGGTGTAGGGGGGTGTAGGGGGTGTAGGGTATGTAGGGGTGTAGGGTATGTAGGGGGTGTAGGGGGTGTAGGGTATGTAGGGGGTGTAGGGTATGTAGGGGGTGTAGGGTATGTAGGGGGTGTAGGGGGTGTAGGGGGTGTAGGGTATGTAGGGGGTGTAGGGTATGTAGGGGGTGTAGGGGGTGTAGGGTATGTAGGGGGTGTAGGGGTGTAGGGGGTGTAGGGTATGTAGGGGGTGTTGTAGGGTATGTAGGGGGTTGTAGGGTATGTAGGGGGTGTTGTAGGGGGTGTAGGGGTGTAGGGGGTGTAGGGTATGTAGGGGTAGTTGTAGGGGGGGTAGGGGGTGTAGGGGTTGTAGGGTATGTAGGGGGTGTAGGGGGTGTAGGGGGTGTAGGGGGTGTAGGGTATGTAGGGGGTGTAGGGGGTTAGGGTATGTAGGGGGTGTAGGGTATGTAGGGGGTGTAGGGTATGTAGGGGGTGTAGGGTATGAGGGGGTGTAGGGGTGTAGGGGGTGTGTTTGTAGGGGGTGTAGGGATGTAGGGGGTGTAGGGGTGTAGGTGGTGTAGGGTTGTAGGGTATTGTTAGGGGGTGTAGGGGGTGTAGGGTATGTAGGGGGTGTAGGTATGTAGGGGTGTAGGGTATGGGGGGGTGTGGGGATGTAGGGGTGTGGGGGTGTAGGGGTGTAGGGGTGTAGGGTATTGGGGGGTAGGGGTGTAGGGGGTGTGGGGTGTAGGTTGTAGGGTGTAAGGGGGTGTAGGGGGTGTAAGGGGGTGTAGGGGGTGTAAGGGGGTGTAGGGGGTGTAGGGGGTGTAGGGGGTGTAGGGGGTTGTAGGGGGTGTTAGGGGGTGTAGGGGGTGTAGGGGGTGTTAGGGGGTGTAGGGGGTGTTAGGGGGTGTAGGGGGTGTAGTGTATGTAGGGGGGGTTTAGGGGGTAGGGTGTGTAGGGGGTGTAGGGGGTGTAGGGGGTGTAGGGGGTGTAGGGGGTGTAGGTGTGTAGGGGGTGTAGGGGGTGTAGGTGTGTAGGGGGTGTAGGTGTGTAGGGGGTGTAGGTGTGTAGGGGGTGTAGGGGGTGTAGGGTGTGGGGGTGTAGGGGGTGTAGGGTAGGGGGTGTAGGGGTGTAGGGGGTGTAGGGGGTGTTAGGGTGTGTAGGGGGTGAAGGGGTTGTAGGGGTTGTAGGGGGTGTAGGGGTGTAGGGGGTGTAGGGGTGTAGGGGTGTTGTAGGGGGTGTAGCGGGGTGTAGGGTGGGGTGTAGGGGGTGTAGGGGATGTTGGGGGTTTTGTAGGGGGTGAAGGGGGTTGTAGGGGGTGTAGGGGGTGTAGGGGGGTGTAGGGGGTGTAGGGGGTGTGGGGGGTGTAGGGGGTGGGGGGTGTAGGGGGTGTAGGGGGTTGTAGGGGGGTGTAGGGGGTGTAGGGGGTGTAGGGGTGTAGGGGGTGTAGGGGGGTTGTAGGGGGTGTAGGGTATGTAGGGGGTTGTGGGGGGTGTAGGGGTTGTGGGGGTTGTAGGGGGTGTAGGGGGTTGTAGGGGGGTGTAGGGGGTGTAGGGGTGTAGGGGGTGTAGGGGGTGTAGGGGGTGTAGGGGGTGTAGGGGGTGTAGGGGGTGTAGGGGGTGTAGGGGGTGTAAGGGGTGTAGGGGGTGTAGGGTGGGGTTAGGGGGTGTTAGGGGGTGTAGGGGGTGTGGGGTGTAGTGTAGGGTAGTGGGTGTAGGGGGTGTAGGGGGTGTAGGGGGTGTAGGGGGTGTAGGGGGTGTTAATCTTGATGGAGGTCAAGTGATGAAACTCAATAATATATAAATTAATGATTATGATTAAGGGGAGGGTATTTTAGTTTGTTCCTAGACCTCTCATCAAGCTTAAAATTACACCCCTTGAGTCCCTTCAAGATAAATTTGTACATTTTTCGGTAGAAAAATTTCCCGGCCGAAAGGCGGTTCCTCTTTAAATTACAGGCTCGCTATCGCTCGCCAGGATAAAATCGACACCTGAATGGTACGAAAGGTCTTAATATGGGGTGAAAGTTCTGTAAATCGCTAAACTAATGGGGCAAACGTTTTATAATATCAAAAGCAATGGGGCTAAACATGAGGGAGAAAGGGGTCAAGCAAAAAAAAAAATCCTCAAGTGGAGATCTCCCCTTAATTACATAATGCTGATCATACAATAAAGTCGAATACCGCAAATGAAGTCTGTCTCAATATAAATAATTCGAGGAGCATATCACAAGGAGAGGAACTTCTACATTTGCTCCGACCTCGGCAAAATATGTGTTTTTATTATCAGCGAGTCAAAAATATGTTTTCAATTTTTTTTTTTTTTGTAGGCCAACAGGTGACGGTAGACACACACTGCACTCATTAAGGGGAGGTCTCCACTTGAGGGATTTTTGTTCTTGACTCCTTTCTCCCTCATGGTTAGCCCCATTGCTTTTCTAATTTTAAGACGTTCTCCCCATTATTTTGACGATTTTAAGGACCTTCGACCCATTTCTGTCAATTTTTAGACCTTTCGTGCCATTTAGGTGTCGATTTTATCCTGGCGAGCGATAGCGAACCTGTAATTTAAGAGGAACCGGCTTTCAGCCGGGAAATTTTCCTACCGAAAAATGTACAAATTTATCTTGAAAGGGACTCAAGGGGGTGTAATTTTAAGCTTGATGGAAGTTTAGGGAGGAAACTAAATACCTTCCCTTAATAAACATAACTCTCGTATTGTTCGACTCGTTGGTAAAGCAATCGGTTACCCAAGCTATTTAGCTTTTTGATAGATTACCCAAGCTATTTAGCTTTTTGGTGTTTATTGTTTACGCAATGGGGGTTTGAGGCCTGTGGGTTATTTCGTACATAGCTTATTTGGGAGCTAACTGTCATACCTGTTTTAGCTAATGGTTAAATGATACAATGGATTTAATTAGATCCAAATTCCTACTTGTAGAATATATATATATATATATATATATATATATATATATATATATATTTAGTTTGTATATTTTCAGGATCAAGTCTGTAACCTGATATGATGGTGTATATCTTGTTGATGTAAAAAAATCGTTCGGTTAAGGGGAGGTTTCTAGTTTGTTTCCTACTCCTCCAGCAATCTAAAAATGTCACCCCCTTGACCCCCTTTCAAGATAAATTTGTACATTTTTCGGTAGACAAATTTCCCGGCCAGGCCGTCCGTCTTAAATTACAGGCTCGCTATCGCTCGCCAGGATAAAATCGACACCTGAATTGCACGAAAGGTCTTAATATGGGGTGAAAGTTCTTTAAATCGCTAAACTAATGGGGCAAACGTTTTACAATATCAAAAGCAATGGGGCTAAACATGAGGGAGAAAGGGGTCCAGAAAAAAATCCCTCAAGTGGAGATCTGCCCTTAAATAAAGATGGCATAAGACGCAGCTCTCTCCCAATGCTTCCACTTAACCCTTTCAACAACCATGACGCCTTTCTACCTCGGATTCTAACTAAAAGTAGATGATTGTACGCAGTTTCAGAAGGACGTATGCTACTAAGAGGGTTTATTGAGGTCGTATTCACCCACTTGAGTCGGAGAGGTAGATTATAAACTAAAGGAAATCGTCTAATGGTACCCTGAGCATGAAGGAAATTACTTAAGGGGAGGTTTTTAGTTTGTTCCCTAGACCTCCATCAAGCTTAAAATTACACCCCCTTGAGTCCCTTTCAAGATAAATTTGTAAATTTTCGGTAGAAAATGTCCCGGCCGAAGGCCGGTTCCTCTTAAATTACAGGCTCGCTATCGCTCGCCAGGATAAAATTGACACCTGAATGGCACGAAAGGTCTTAATATGGGGTGAAAGTTCATAAAATCGCTAAACTAATGGGGCAAACATTTTATAATATCAAAAGCAATGGGGCTAAACATGAGGGAGAAAGGGGTCAAGAAAAAAATCCCTCGAGTGGAGATCTCCCCTTAAAGGTGGTGAAGGGGTTAATATGGAAACTATAGTATTATACAAACTTGATACTCTTCATCAACGTATCCCTTGAGGTTTGAGGATGGGTAATAGTAGTGTATAAAATATAACATGGGTGTATTCTGGCATGTATTAACCCTTTCTGTACCGGCGGCGTTTTTTTTATTTATAATCTAGCTATATTTAGGCAGTTTGAGTAGGACCTATGACAGCAAAAAGGGTTAATAGAGACAGTTCGAAGCCTTTTAATTGCCTGGAGACCCTTGTTAAACTGAATACAATCGTCTAATAGTAGCCATAATAAAATTAAAAAGACGTCGCCGGTACAGAAGGGGTTAAGAGTAACATTTGAGAGGACTGAGACCGGGGATGACGGAGCCCGTGACACCAAGGTATGAAGTATATTATCATGCCGCGCTGTGCTTTTTACCGTCCCGCTACAATAAGTCACACGAGAGCTTTTACAGTCAACATTCGATCAACATTAATCTGGCAACATTTGTGGACCATTTTGCACTGGTATCGGAAACTAGACTGATGATAGATGAATGTAGGTGACCGAAATATTATACATGTTGACCTCCTAAGCTGCCAGACCAGTGTTGAGGATAAATGTTGAGTGAAAAAGCGCTCGTGTGATACCGGCCCACTGCTAACTCACCCCACGAGACTCATGACCTTTCGTGTGTGGCGGGCCTTTTATTTAACCTTCACAGATTATAGCCTCATTTCCGGGGCTTGTGTCTCGCAGGGTTAGGTGTTGTTGTTTTGCTTCGTATGCGACACGAAGCTGTTTCGAGGCTTGCATATTTATGGCTTATTTGCGTATTTAAACACTACCTGGAAGTAGTGGCCATAATTATTAGCTGTGTTTCTATTGTATCTCACTGTTTATAGGTATTTCCGGGCTGGTTATCGGCAGGGTTTGGGGCAGTTATGTTTCTTGCTATATATGATAGAAGTTTTGAGCTGGTGTCTTGTGTTTGTCACTAGCCCATGCGGGAATCAAGGCCGAATTTATGCTGTGAGAGAGGTACCCTGGCCAGGATTCAAACAGATTTGGGAGAGCTGGCAGCGTAGTGACTATAGACCAGTGGTTACGGTGCCCAGCTCTCCCAAATATACCTGGGGTGAGGGGGTTCGAATCCTGGTCAGGGTACCTCTCGCCCAACCTGTCCGACATGTCATTAGATGTTCATGCTGTGTTCTATTGAT
Source organism: Paralithodes platypus (assembly GCA_032716605.1). Lineage (NCBI taxonomy): Eukaryota > Metazoa > Arthropoda > Malacostraca > Decapoda > Lithodidae > Paralithodes > Paralithodes platypus. The sequence continues at coordinate 59,353,484 of CM064525.1, forward strand.
TTACCCTTTCACAGATTATAGGTTCAATTCCGGGGGTTGTGTCTCGCAGTATTAGGGTCAGGTAGGTTTGAGATTATAAGACGTTCGGCCCATTAGTTTGGCGATTTTAACACCTTTCGCCCCATTTCGTTGTCAATTTTAAGACGTTTCGTGCCATTTAGGTGTCGATTATTTCCTGGCAAGCGATAGCCAGCCTGCAATTTTAGGAGGAACCGGCCGAAGTGTTTCTACCGAAAAATGTACACATTTATCTTGAGGGGTGTTTTTCTAAGCTTGATGGAGGTCTAGGGAGGAAACTAAAAAAATATATGAATAAATGAATTAAGAGACCAAACAAACGACCAGTCTCCCCTTCAGTTCAATAATTGCTAGGATTGTTTCTTGCGGCACTACGGTCAAGTATTGTTGCATCTTGTTCAATAATAGCTAATGAAAAGTTGCAATGTCAAAGGTCGCTTTTCTCGTACTTCCCACTAATTTATGAAGGAGTCCTGGAATTATGTGTGCGAAGATTTTTTTTGATAAATCTTTGATAAAAAAGTAACACCCCGTTCTTAACATTAATCATCCATTACAAACCCCAATGTACTTAAATAAACTAATGAAAACATATGGCCCTCCCGGGATTCGAACTCGGGACACCACACCCAGAACGTATACGCATCTAAACATAAAATAAATATTAATATAAAAGGCTCATTCCCGGGTCTTATCTCTCGGAGTATAAACAATGGCTGAAGGGGAGATATCAACTTGAGGGACTTTTTTCTGGACCCCTTGCTCTCTCATGTTTAGCCCCATTGCTTTTGAGATTTTAAGACCTTCGCCCTAGTAGTTTGAATATTTTAAGACATTTTGCCCCATTTCTGTCAATTTTAAGACCTTTCGTGCCGTTAAGGTGTAGATTTTTTCCTGGCGAGCGATAGCGAGCCTGTACTTTAAGAGCAACCGGCCTCCGGCCAGGAAATTTTTCTACCGAAAAATGTACAAATTTATCTTGAAAGGGGGTCTAGGGGGTGTAATTTCAAGCTTGATGGAAGTCTAGGAAACACACTAAATACCTCCCCTTAAACCTTTCAGGCTCCTAAGATTAATTTTAAATGTCTGTTGATGACAAACTATGGAGGCTGAACGTGATTATCGGATACAACAAACACATTATGATCGATACAATTAAAGCCGAGAGACCAAGAAGAGTCTCAATGAAGAAATATGAACAAGGAATCTTGTGTAGGACAAGGCCTACAAGCCTGGACCTGGGCGGCTGTGGGAGTATTACAAGGGGCAATGTTAGCTATAGTTAATATAGTTACTTCTTTGGGGGTTTATAGAAGATAGATGATAGTAGTGATAGATAGATAGATAGTGTCTAGATAGATAGTAGTTTAAGATAGATAGATTAGGTAGATAGGTTAGATGATAGATAGATAAGTAGATAGATTATATAGATAAATAGATAGGGGCGAGAAGAGTAGGAGAGAGGTGAGGAGACGAGAGAGAGAGAACGAGAGAGTTGGAGATGAGAGTGAGAGAGAGAGAGAGAGAGAGAGAGCGAGAAGAGATTTGAGAGAGGATAGAGAGGAGTGGAGAGAGAGAAGAGAGAGATGAGGACGAAGGAGGAGGAGAGAGAGAGAGAGAGAGATAGATAGATAGATAGATAGATAGATAGATAGATAGCTATAGATAGATAGATAGATAGATAGATAGATAGAGTGGAAGAGAGAGAGAGAGAGAGAGAGAGAGAGAGAGAGAGATAGATAGATAGATAAAGATATTATATATATACAGTATATATATTTAACCCTTTCAGTACCAGGGATATCCTTTCCATTAAGTTCTGGCAACTATTAGACGATTTTATTCAGCTTAGGAAGTACATCTATCAATAATAACGCTTCAAACTCTCTCAACCAACCCTTTCAACTACCACAGGTATTTCTTAAGCTGCATAATATCGTCTAAATATAGCTACCATAAAATATAACACTTCGCTGGTACTCAAAGGGATATATATATGTTTCTAGTCTCTCAGTGGGGATCGACAAATCTGGATGATAGCCGACGCTTTAATCAATTACACCACGGCAGTGGTGATTGATTAAAGCGTCGGCTATCATCCTGATGGTCGATGGTTCGTTCGAACCGCTGACCGTCAGGACGATAGCCGACGCTTGCCGTGGTGTAGTTGATTAAAGCGTCGGCTATCATCCTGACGGTCGGCGGTTCGAACCCCACTGAGAGTTTAGAAACACATATATATATATATATATATATATATATATATATATAATTAGGTTGCAACTGAAGAATATAGGGGTATAAAAAGCCAACTACCTCCCTCTAAAGATGGTGTCCAGGGAGGTACTCGGAAAAAAAGGCACAGGAAAAAATGTCACAAATTACTGACTAGGGAAAAATGTCATAACACAAAATGTTGAATTAAGAAGTAATATATCAATACAATGTGTTTCGATGCAATATGCAATATTGCATATTGTAATTATATACAGTATAGCTGGTAGTGTACTCACCATAGGTTAGGTTAAGTTAGGTTAGAGCTTAAGAAACCGGAAATCTGCATAAGGTAGATCCCATTCAGACCCAACCCATATCAATCATATGACTTAACTTTGCACTTAAAATGTTCTACCGTTCCTTAGCTAATCACACACTTCCACAACTCTGTTCCCAAACCAGTGCTTACCTATGTCTTTTCTAAAGCAAAACTTATCCAATTTGAAGCCATTTGAACGGGTTATCTCGCCGTTATTAACCCTTAATACCTTATTTATATCTCCCTTATTGATACCTTGTATCCATTTAAGGGGAGGTTTTTAGTGTGTTTCTTAGACTTCCATCAAGCTTAACATTACTCCCCCTTGACTCCCTTTCAAGATAAATTTGTACATTTTTCGGTAGAAAAATGTCCCGGCCGAAGGCCGGTTCCCCTTAAATTACAGGTTCGCTATCGCTCGCCAGGAAAAAATCGACACCTAAATGGCACGAAAGGTCTTAAAAGTGACATAAATGGGGCGAAAGTTCTTAAAATCGTCAAGCTAATGGGGCGAACGTCTTAAAATCTCAAAAGCAATGGGGTTAAACATGAGGGAGCAGGAAGTTCGAAAAAAAATCCCGCAAGTGGAAACCTCCCCTTAAACACCTTTATCATATCTCCTATACATATTGGTCCTTCTAATGAATACAAGCCAAGGGTTATCAGCCTCTTACGATACATTTATAACAATGTGGATCATTTGCGTCATTCTTCGTTGGACTGCCTCCAGAGAGTCAATATCCATGCTATAATAAGGACACCAAAACTGAACAGCATAGTCCAAGTGAGGTCTCACATTAGGTCAGGTTAGATTACATAGAAATATAGTGTAAATAAAGCAAAACATAGAAGTACAATAACTGTAACAAATATATTAAAATTATATAATTCTTAATTCTTGAATAATAAATAATTTAGTAACAAATTATGGATAATAACGTTGCCTAATTAAACGTTGATAGATTTTCATAATATGCCATTTTTTCCTGTGCCTTTTTTTCCCAGTGCCCTTATTTCCGGTACCTTTTTTTCCAGTGCCTTTTTTTCCGGTGCCTTTTTTCCCCAGTGCCCTTATTTCCGGTACCATTTTTTCCCAGTGCCCTTATTTCCGGTACCTTTTTTTCCAGTGCCTTTTTTTCCGGTGCCTTTTTTTCCCAGTGTCCTTATTCCCAGTGCCCTTATTTCCGGTGCCTTTTTTCCAGTGCCTTTTTTCCGGTGCCTTTTTTTCCCAGTGCCCTTATTTCCGGTGCCTTTTTTTTCCAGTGCCTTTTTTTCCCAGTGCCCTTATTCCCAGTGCCCTTATTTCCGGTACCTTATTTTCCAGTGCCTTTTTTTCCAGTGCCTTTTTTTCCCAGTGCCCTTATTCCCAGTGCCCTTATTTCCGGTGCCTTTTTTCCCAGTGCCTTTTTTCCGGTGCCTTTTTTTCCAGTGCCCTTATTTCCGGTGCCTTTTTTTTCCAGTGCCTTTTTTTCCAGTGCCCTTATTCCCAGTGCCCTTATTTCCGGTGCCCTTATTTCCGGTGCCTTTTTTTCCAGTGCCTTTTTTTCCCAGTGCCCTTATTCCCAGTGCCCTTATTTCCGGTGCCTTTTTTTCCAGTGCCTTTTTTTCCGGTGCCATTTTTTCCTGTGCCTTTTTTTCCCAGTGCCCTTATTTCCGGTGCCTTTTTTAAGGTTCCTTTTTTTCCTACATTCATCCAGGGATGCAGTCAAACCAATAATGAGAACTATAGTCTATTGTGTTTGACCTGGCGAGAACACACTTAGTGAGGTTCAGCTACAGAACTTTAACTCGAGCTGATTGGTTGATGTCACTGTGAATATATTGATTGGTTGATGTCACTGTGTAATATATTGATTGGTTGATGTCACTGTGTAATATATTGATTGGTTGATGTCACTGTGTAATATATTGATTGGTTGATGTCACTGTGTAATATATTGATTGGTTGATGTCACTGTGTAATATATTGATTGGTTGATGTCACTATGTAATATATTGATTTTGGTTGTTAGCTTGTTTTGTGTGTGTGTGTGTGTGTGTATGTGTGTGTGTGTGTGTGTGTGTGTGTGTGCTGAACGTTATATTCAGACGCAGCACCACCAGCCACACAACTCGAAGTAAAAAAAACACCTTCCCAAACTTCCTTCAAACTAGACAAAAAACCTAATAATAATAATAATAATAATAATAATAGCAATAATAATTATAATAATAATAATAATAACAATAATAATAATAATAATAACAATAATACTAATAATAACAATAATACTAATAATAAAAATACTAATAATAATAATAATAATAATAATAATAATAATAACAATAATAATAATAATAATAATAATAATAATAATGATAAAATAAAACTACCAAGACCCCTTTTAAGGTTAATTTGTACATTATTCGATAGAAAACTGACCCGGCCGAAGGTCAATTTCTTGTAAGTAACAGACTTGCTATCGTTCGCCCAGAACAAAAATCCTCACCTGAATGGGGTGACGGGTGACATTATTGCCAAACTAATGGGATGAAACGTCTTAAAATCTCCAAACTAATGAAACGAAATATGGGAGGCGCAAAAATACCTCCCTCTGACCGAATAGGGTTAACCCGTTCAGTACCGGTGTTATCCTTTTAATAATTATATTCTGGCAACTATTAGACGATTTTATTCAGCTTAGGAAGGACCTCTAGCAATACTAAGGCTTCAAACTATCTCAACCAACCCTTTTAACTACCACCGATCTTTCTTAAGGGGAGGTATTCAGTTTATTCCCTAGACCTCCATCAAGCTTTAAAATACGCCCCATTGACCCCTTTTCAAGATTAATTTGTACATTTTTCGGTAGAAAAATGTCCCGGCTGAAAGCCGGTTCCTCTTAAATTACAGGCTCGCTATCGCTCGCCAGGATAAAATCGACACCTAAATGGCACGAAAGGTCTTAAAATTGACAGAAATGGGTTGAAAGTTGTTAAAATCGCCAAAATAATGGGGCAAACGTCTTCAAATCTCAAAAGCAATGGGGCTAACCATGAGGGAGAAAGGGGTCAAGAAAAAAATCCCTCAAGTGGAAATCTCCCCTTAAGCTGCAGGATATCACCTAAATACAACTCGAATACAGAATAACACGCGTCGCTGGTCCTCAAAGGGTTAACAGTTAAGGGGAGGTATTTAGTTTGTTCCCTAGACCTCCATCAAGCTTAAAAATTACACTCCCTTGACCCTCTTCAAGATAAATTTGTACATTTTTCGGTAGAAAAATGTCCCGGCCGAAGGCCGTTTCCTCTTACATTACAGGCTCGCTATCGCTCGCCAGGAACAAAGCGACACCTAAATGGTACGAAATGTCTAAAAATTGACAGAAATGGGGCGAAAGTACTTAAAATCGCCAAACTAATGGGGCGAACGTCTTAAAATATCAAAAGCAGTGGAGTTAAACATGAGGGAGAAAGGGGTCCAGAAAAAAATCCTTCAAGTGGAAATCTCCCCTTAAGCCTAGTCATCCTCTTGTAAGCCTAGAAGGAAATTACTTCCGGGCACACAAAATTACTTCCGGGCACACAAATTACTTCCGGGCACACAAAATTACTTCCGGGCACACAAATTACTTCCTGGCACACCAAATTACTTCCGGGCACACCAATTACTTCCGGTCACACACAATTACTTCCGGGCACACAAAACTACTTCCGGGCACACAAAATTACTTCCGGGCACAAAAAATTACTTCCGGGCACACAAATTACTTCCGGGCGCACAAAATTACTTCCGGGCACACAAAATTACTTCCGGGCACACACAATTACTTCCGGACACACAAAACTACTTCCGGGCACACATTACTTCCGGGCACACACAATTACTTCTGGGCGCATAAAATTACTTCCGGGCACACAAAATTACTTCCGGGCACACACCAAATTACGTCCGGGCACACAAATTACTTCCGGGCACACAAAATTACTTCGGGGCACACAAATTACTTCCGGGCACACACATTACTTCCGGGCACACACAATTACTTCCGGGAACACACAATTACTTCCGGGCACACAAATTACTTCCGGGCACACAAATTACTTCCGGGCACACAAAATAAACAACATATGCAATAGTAATTGTGTGTGTGTGTGTGTGTCTGTGTGTGTCTGTGTTTACTGTTCGCCTCTGTCGTGTTTGTGTACGCTTGTGTGTCTGTTTGCTTGTTTCATTTAGCAGGTTTAAGGGGAGATGGGTCGTTTTTCTGGCCCCCTTTCTCCCTCGTGTTTAGCCCCATTAGTTTTGAGATCTTAAGACGGTCGGCCCATTAGTTTGGCGATTTTAACACCTTTTGCCCCATTTCGTTGTCACTTTTTAGACCTTTCGTGCCATTTAATTTTTTTTTTTTCATGGCGAGCGACAGCGAGCCTGTAATTTTAAGAGGAACCGGCGTTCGGCCGGGATATTTTTCTACCGAAAAATTTATAATTTTATCTTGAAGGCGGATCTAGGGAGAGTTTTTTATGCTTGCTGGAGGTCTAACGAGGATACTAAACATATATGAATAAAAACAAAAACGAAAACAAAAAACAGTCACTATCCCCTTAACCCTTTCCCGCATTTATGACGCAGAGGTTGCCAGATTAGCAATGAGAAATAGAGTTCTCTCACTCTTATAATTACCTCTCCAAAATTAGTTTTCTGCCCACAGCTAACTCAAAGACAACTGCAGAGGTTGAAGTAACTAAACTAAAGGTTTCTAAATACCCCTGATGGTAACAAAGGCTTTAAAGTATCCCCAATAGGCTCAACACAGCTAACTCAAAGACAACTGCAGAGGTTGAAGTAACTAAACTAAAGGTTTGTAAATACCCCTGATGGTAACAAAGGCTTTAAAGTATCCCTAATAGGCTCAACACAGCTAACTCAAAGACAACTGCAGAGGTTGAAGTAACTAAACTAAAGGTTTGTAAAATTACCCCTGATGGTAACAAAGGCTTTAAAGTATCCCTAATATGCTCAACACAGCTAACTCAAAGACAACTGCAGAGGTTGAAGTAACTAAACTAAAGGTTTCTAAATGCCCCTGATGGTAACAAAGGCTTTAAAGTATCCCCAATAGGCTCAAAATCGCGTCATATGTCGGAGAGGGTTAATATACACCTTATGAATTAACACAATCTGGCCCGACCTCTTGAGGGATATTTTGATATTTTATTCACCTAGTATTGAGGATTCGGCTTCTATTTTTGCCTTTTTTTTTTTTTTTTTTATTATTATTTTTTTTTTGAGTCTAACTAAAGACGTTTTTGTTAGTCTAAGGGGCCTTCCTTCAAACTATACAGTATAATGCCCACCCAGACCCCTTTTCAAGCTTGATTATTATATTATTCGGTAGAAATACTTCCCGGTCAAAGTCTTCGAAATTACAAGCTTGCTGTCGCTCGCCATGAAACACATCAACACTTGAATGGGGTGAAATTTCTTAACACACGAGAGAGAGAGAGAGAGAGAACGAGAGAGAGAGAGAGAGATGAGAGAGAGAACGAGAGAGAGGAGAGAGAGAGAGAAGAGAGAGAGCGAGAGAGAGAGAGAGAGAGAGAGAGAGAGAGAGAGAGAGAGAGAGAGAGAGAGAGAGAGAGAGAGAAAGAGAAAGAGAAAGATAGAGAGAAAGAGAAAGAGAACGAGAAAGAGAACGAGAGAGAGAGAGAGAGAGAGAGAGGGCATCGGTTCCATCAAATTGTGCTTCCGCTGTTCAATATTTCTTAACTCTGTTCTCTGTCATTGGGTGTGACAACAAACACTTACATTACCTTCACAAGATAAAGACGACTATATTGCATTGTTGATTTAGAGTCATTGAATCATTATGAATGTCTTTTTAGTGATGGGGAAAATAGTTAAGACGAAAGTATAGAAAAGCATTGAATTACTGGGGAGATCTCCACTTGTGGGATTTTTTTCTTGACCCTTTTCTCCCTCATGTTTAGCCCCATTGCTTTTGATATTATAAAACGTTTGCCCCATTAGTTTAGCGATTTTAAGAACTTTCACCCTATATTAAGACCTTTCGTGCAATTCAGGTGTCGATTTTATCCTGGCGAGCGATAGCGAGCCTGTAATTTAAGAGGAACCGGCTTTCAGCCGGGACATTTTTCTACCGAAAAATGTACAAATTTATCTTGAAAGGGGGTCTAGGGGGTGTAATTTTAAGATTGATGGAATTCTAGGGAACGAACTGAAAACCTCCCCTTAAGTGGGTAGTGCTTTGTTTTGGGTCTAGATATTAATTTATTAATACATTTTTTAGTTACCTCGCTAAACCTCCATCAAGCTTAAAAAAAACACCCCCTAGACCCGTGTTCAAGATTTACAGTATTTGTACATGGCCGGTTCCTTCTAAAATTAGAGGCTCGCTTTCGCTCGCCAGGAAAAAAAATCGACACCTATAGAGCACGAAAGGTCTTAATATCGACAAAATAATGAGGCGAAAGGTCTCAAAATCGCCAAACTAACAGAACGAACGTCTAAAAACCTCAAACACTAATATGCTAAACATGAGGGAGAAGGGGGTCCAGAAAAACCGAGTCCTACCCCCTTGAGTATTAGAGCAAGTGGGTATTTTACGTTGACAAAAAAAAAAAAAAAATCGTCAGGCTCACGTAGAGGCCGCCCTAATCCGCCCAATATTATGGGTACGGTAGCGCTAATAACAAGTTGTGTCTCAGCTGGCATTACGTGTGGTTCGTTCTGTGCTTTATCAATGTCTGTCAGATGTTGAATAGGGTGCGTGGGTGTAGGGATCATGTGTGTATATCTCAATCGAAATGCAGAAATCATGTTTAGACATTGCAGATACCAAATTATTGAGAAGAAAAATATAATTGGTGCCGAAACATCACTTATTTGACCGACTGTACATCAGTATTTCCAAGGTGAGAAGGCTGGGGGGGGGGGGGGGGGACAGGAGGGGGGTCCTAATCAAAGGTGCCGCCCCCTCCCTGGAGACCCCCCCCCCCCAGCCTCTAATATCATCCTGCCTTTGTGATGACGCCGGAGGGAAGGAAAGAGGGGTCGCGGGATAAAGGCGGTGTCACACGACCGATGCTTCCGTCAATTTTTTACGAGCAATTGTTGTCTGGCAGCTTGAAATGTAAAATCCAAGATAATTAAACTACCCAACATAATGTATCTTCGATCTAGTTTCTGATTCCAATGTGAAAGAGCTTCAAAATATTACGAGAAAAAAATTGCTCATCGAAAATTGCCGGCAAAACATCGTGTGACACCGGCCTAAGGGGGGATTCCGGTAAGAAGGGAAGGGAAAGGGCAATTGCGATTGCTTAAGGGGAGATCTCCACTTGAGGGATTTTTTTCTTGACCCCTTTCTCCCTCATGTTTAGCCCCATTGCTTTTGATATTATAAAACGTTTGCCCCATTAGTTTAGCGATTTTAAGAACTTTCACCCCATATTAAGACCTTTCGTAACATTCAGGTGTCAATTTTATCCTGGCGAGCGATAGCGAGCCTGTAATTTAAGAGGAACCGGCCTTCGGCCGGGAAATTTTTCTACCGAAAAATGTACAAATATATCTTGAAAGGGACTCAAGGGGGTGTAATTTTAAGCTTGATGGAGGTCTAGGGAACAAACTAAATACCTCCCCTTAAGGGGTGTAACCTGATTTGTTCTCTCTCTGGGTTGTACCCATTCGGCCCCATTCAGCCTACTGTTTTAAGACAGGTGTCGATATATACCTGGCGAGCGATAGCGAGCTACTATATTTTGGAAAATGTGTTAGACAGCAGGCTAAATTTGTAAATTTTTCGATAGAAAAATGTCTCCGGAGAAGCCAGATTTATCCATAAAATGCTGGCTTGCTATCGCTCGCCAGGAAAAAATCGACACCTGGATGGGGATTAATGTCTTAAAACAGTTGTCTGAATGGGACCGAAAACAAAAGCAGGTCACCCACCTTAAATGTGATCGAAAAGTGAAGAGGAGATAATGTCAGCCAAAGCATAGGTGAGCAATATGCAGGGTATCAAAGGAATGCCAAACCGTGTATTTTTTAGTCATTATTATTGTCTGTGCAATAATAAAACTGCTGTTTATAGATCAAATTATGCCTTTGGAAGCGATACAATGGAAAAAAAAAAAATAAAAAAAAAAAATATATATATATATCTATCTATCTATTGCCCGACGCCGTGATCCCCGAAGGGGTGACCACGAACGAACCGCCCCCATGCACCTCTGTCCCCAGTCAGTCGACGCCCCTCCCCCCAACCAGCACCGCCTTCGTTCATGTACTTCCTCACTCCATCCTTCCACCTCTCATTCGGTCTACCTCTCCCTCTGTCTCTCTCTCTCTCTCTCTATATATATATATATATATATATATATATATATATATATATATATATATATATATATATATATATATATATATATATATATATATATATATATATATATTACGTTAATTTTCCTGTATTCCTTCTCATACTCATTCCAGTCTTCAAACAAAATTGCTCCGGTTTGACACCCTGGTGGTGTTATGGTTTAAATGCTTACGTTCTGGGTGTGGTGTCCCAAGTTCGAATCCCGGGAGGACCATATGCTTTCATTAGTTTATTCAAGTGTATTGGGGTTTGTAATTGATGATTAAGATCGGGGTGTTACTTAAGATGTACTATACCCTGTTCTTAGGAGGCAGGCCAGAAATCGTGAACCCTAACCTCTGTGAATCAAAAAGGGTTAGAGCAAAAGGGCTGCAAATGTCCACACCTGCTCCCTGGCTGACCCTTCCCAAATAGTAGAACTATTAGCTCGATTACTGTAGTTGTTTGTGAGTTAGTGTTCTAGAGTTTTGGCCTTCTTATTTGGAACAAGGTATACGAATAAAGGATGCTCACAGTTCAAAGTATATACACTACAACATATGCTTTGGTTCACTTGGCTTCTTGCGTGTTTCAGGCTATATGGAAGTTGGAGCTGTAAGCATCGATATTAGACAGAAACGCAATATAATAATGTAAGTTTCTGATGGATGGAGAGTTTGTGGAATTTGATCTTATGTTTAATTTTATGCACTACAACTTTACTTAGCTATTAATTCTACAACTTCTGCGCCCTGAATCCCTTCAGCACCATGGCACGTTGTACAGTACCTGTTGGTAGCATTCAAGGAGACTACTGCAGGACTCTTCTTCTTCTTCTTCTTCTTACCTCAGACCGGGTATAGGCTATCATAGTGTTTACTACCCTATACCCCTTTGAAAGGACATTAGCCTAACCTAACAACCTTACCTAACCTAACCTAGTATTGTAGGTGGGGGCTGCCGCCCCCACACCCCCGCTTTGACTTAGATTTTTTGGTGTATTTGTCTGTGAAGTGGGTATTTTTCAATTTGTTGATAACGAAAATCCTCCATGCGGACTATATGGAGAAAAATATGGCGAATCTATTGGTGCCTATTTTCCCTAATAAATTGTTTCTCATAACGTCGCACTAGTGTCCTTGAATATTATCCACCTGTTTACCTTTGATTCTGGTTCAAACTAGATGATTTTATGCATTTTAAGAAGGACCTGTATTATCAAGAGGATTTGTCGAGATCGTATTTACCCATTGGAGTCGTGGAGGTAGATTATAAACTAAAGAAAATCGTCTAATGGTAACCAGAATGTGATGAAAATTACGTCATGGTAGTGAAAGGGTTAAAGCCTTATCTCGCATGTTGCAATATGGAAAAAAAGGATAAAGATAAAAAACCAAAGTCTACAGTACAATAATGTAGCAGTCACAATTAACACAACTATTCTCTCACCACTATCAATACAACCTCCTTCTCCCTCCCCCCCCCCCCCTCTCTCTCTGAACGGAGGGTGGGGAGAGAGCCTTCTTCTTTTCTATCCTTTCCTTCAACTTTCCTTTTCTATCGGATATGCCATCTCTACTAGAATTAAGTCCTGACCACCTCGTTTGGATCGTAAGGTCTGTGTGGCCATGTAAGTCTCTCTCTCTCTCTCTCTCTGGATTGGCCTAAACCGCACTTATGTTAATGAAACAAACACACCCCTCACCTGCCCGCACCTGGAGCCTAATATGCTAATTGCTACGAAAAAGGTTAGCAGAGAGAGAGAGAGAGAGAGAGAACAAAGGAAGCCAAGCAACAATAGGTCTAGCGAATAATTATATGAAAACAGACAATTAAACTAACAAAGGAGAGAGAGAGAGAGAGAGAGAGAGAGAGAGAGAGAGAGAGAGAGAGAGAGAGAGAGAGAGAGAGAGAATATATACCATAAATAGGACAAAATCATTGAAGTATATATTATTTGTTATTTCTCTATGCATGATCCAGTATACAATCTGGTTCAACGATACGTAGAGCCCGGACACGAACTATTTACCAAACAAACACACTGGATAATATTCAAGGACACTAGTGCGACGTTATGAGAAACAATTTATTAGGGAAAATTGGCACCAATAGATTCGCCATATTTTTCTCCATATAGTCCGCATGGAGGATTTTCGTTATCAACAAATTGAAAAATACCCACTTCACAGGCAAATACACCAAATATCTAAGTCAAAGCGAGGGGCGGGGGGGGCCGGCGGCAGCCCCCACCTATAATACTAGGTTAGGTTAGGTAAGGTTGTTAGGTTAGGCTAATGTCCTTTCAAAGGGGTATAGGGGTAGTAAACACTAGGATAGCCTATACCCGGTCAGAGGTAAGAAGAAGAAGAAGAAGAGTCTTGCAGTAGTCTCCTTGAATGCTACCACACACTGCACTGTAACGGGTCAATAGTGCACCGTGGCCAATAATATGACGCAATATTACCGTACATGTATTGCGGAAACGGAAAAAATATCCACGAACATATATTAAAGCGAAAAATTAAGGGGCCAGGGGCTGGGTTTATTTTTTATTAATTAATGTATAAATTTATTATTTAGTTTCCTCGCTAGACTTCCATCAAACTTCACAAAACACCCCCTAGACCCTCCTTCAAGATAGATATATAAATTTGTCAGTGTGAAAATGCTTCTCCTTTAAAAACCTTACTAGATTGTCTGATATTAGGAACCCATACAGTACTTAATTTTGGCTCGGTGAAGCATGGTTTACCAGATAAAAGATTATAATTATTGTCCGTGAAAGCGGGGGGGTGGAGAGAGAGACTGAAAGCAATGTGTTGGAGGCTGACTGGCCCCATATACTGATGATTACAATAAGTCATGGTGTGTGGGGGGGAGGGGGGGGGGGGGGAGGGGGGGAGAGACTGAAAGCAATGTGTTGGAGGCTGACTGGCCCCATATACTGATGATTACATTAAGTCATGGTGTGGGGGGGGGGGGGGGGGGGGGTGAAAGGGGCAAAGCCTCCCCTCAACCTATCCTGTATCCATTTTCTTTAGTCTATGTTCAAAACTCAGTTTTCTGAAGACATAAAACATGGGCTTCGAGGGGTTGGGGGGAGGAGGGGGGGGGGGGGGGGTGAAGGAGGGAGCAGCCGGATAAGTAAAGAATTACCAAAGCACCAATTAGGACTTACTGGTCCAAGGAAGATGGTGGACTGGTGCCCGGAACTCACCAAACAACACACCCATAGTCACCGGGTAGATGGTGCGTGATTCCCGCTGCTCCTTTGGCCCAAGCGATGGTGATAAAATGACTGTGTATCGTCTTTGTCGATGATAAATGACTGTGTATCGTCTTTGTCGATGATAAATGACTGTGTATCGTCTTTGTCGATGATAAATGACTGTTTATCGTCTTTGTCGATGATAAATGACTGTTTATCGTCATTGTCGATGATAAATGACTGTTTATCGTCTTTGTCGATGATAAATGACTGTGTATCGTCTTTGTCGATGATAAATGACTGTGTATCGTCTTTGTCGATGATAAATGACTGTGTATCGTCTTTGTCGATGATAAATGACTGTGTATCGTCTTTGTCGATGATAAATGACTGTGTATCGTCTTTGTCGATGATAAATGACTGTTTATCGTCTTTGTCGATGATAAATGACTGTATATCGTCTTTGTCGATGATAAATGACTGTGTATCGTCTTTGTCGATGATAAATGACTGTGTATCGTCTTTGTCGATGATAAATGACTGTTTATCGTCTTTGTCGATGATAAATGACTGTATATCGTCTTTGTCGATGATAAATGACTGTGTATCGTCTTTGTCGATGATAAATGACTGTTTATCGTCTTTGTCGATGATAAATGACTGTGAATCGTCTTTGTCGATGATAAATGACTGTGTATCGTCTTTGTCGATGATAAATGACTGTGTATCGTCTTTGTCGATGATAAATGACTGTTTATCGTCTTTGTCGATGATAACTGGTGAATATATTCTAAAGGCGCCGAGAAATTGGCTTGTTCACATCGCGATTACTCAGTTTTTACAACGTTTTTAAGGAGAGATCTCCACTTGAGGGATCTTTTTCTTTACCCCTTTCTCCCTCATGTTTAGCCCCATTGCTTTTGATATTATAAAACGTTTGCCCCATTAGTTTAGCGATTTTAAGAACTTTCACCCCATATTAAGGCCTTTCGTGCAATTCAGGCGTCGATTTTATCCTGGCGAGCGATAGCGAGCCTGTAATTTAAGAGGAACCGACCTTCGGCCGAGACATTTTTCTACCGAAAAATGTACAAATTTATCTTGAAAGGGACTCAAGGGGGTGTAATTTTAAGCTTGATGGAGGTCTAGGGAACAAACTAAATACCTCCCCTTAAGTGATCAGGATTTGTGCCACGGGGTTTAGTTAAATCACTTACGTGGTATTTTGTTCGAAACTTTAGTGTTCGAAGCATTAAAGAAGTTCTAATAATGACTTAAGGGGAGATTTCCACTTGAGGGACTTTTTTCTTGACCCCTTTCTCCCTCATGTCTAGCCCCATTGCTTTTGAGATTTTAAGACGTTTGCCCCATTAGTTTGGTGATTTTTAAGAATGTCCGCCCCATTCTGTCAATTTTAAGACCTTTCGTGCCATTTAGGTGTCGATTTTATCCTGGCGAGCGATAGCGAGCCTGTAATTTAAGAGTAATCGGCCTTCGGCCGGGAAATTTTTCTACCGAAAAATGTACGAATTTATCTTGAAAGGGGGTCAAGGGGGTGAAATTTTAAGATTGCTGGAGGAGTAGGAAACAAACAAGAAACCTCCCCTTAAATACACTGTAAGCTGGTCAGCCCGAGACGTTTCGCTGTCTCGAGCAGAGCATTTCACTAGCTCATAAGTTTATATATATTTGTTTTTCTTAAGGGGCTCGTGGCCATTTTTTGTTTTTATGTTTAATTCATGTATTTTTTCATTTATTTGTTAGTTTCCTCGCTAGACCTCCATCAAGCTTAGAAAAACACCCCCTACAGCCTCCTTCAAGATAAATTTGTACATTTTTCGGTAGAAACATTTCCCGGCCGAAGGTACTCATAAAATTACAGGCTCGCTTTCGCTCGCCAGGAAAAAATTGACACCTAAATGGCTCGAAAGGTCTTAAATTTGACAACGAACTGGGGTGAAAGGTATTAAAATTGCCAAACTAATGGGCCGAACGTCATAAAGTCTGAAAACTAATGGGGCTAAACATGAGGAAGAAGGGAGACCAGAAAAACGACCCATGTCACCTTAAACTTTAATGACCTTACGAAACCCACATCCATTCTGCGTGGGAATCATATCTTAAAAAGGTTAATATTTTCATAATTATGGTACATTTAAGGGGAGATCTCCACTTGAGGGATTTTTTTCTTGACCCCTTTCTCCCTCATGTTTAGCCCCATTGCTTTTGACATTATAAAACGTTTGCCCCATTAGTTTAGCGATTTTAAGAACTTTCACTCCATATTAAGACCTTTCGTGCCATTCAGGTGTCGATTTTATCCTGGCGAGCGATAGCGAGCCTGTAATATAAGAGGAACCGGCCTTCGGCCGGGACATTTTTCTACCGAAAAATGTACACATTTATCTTGAAAAGGGGTCAAGGGGGTGTAATTTCAAGCTTGATGGAAGTCTAGGAAACACACTAAAAACCTCCCCTTAAGTACTCCATTGAATATGTATGATCACGATGAAAACACTATGCTATCTCTGAATAACTGAGGTACCAACATGGCGTCCAAAAAAAAAAAAAAAATAGATGGCCACGTATTACAGGATCTCTACTTCTGACTTTTACTGGCACCTTTATTATTCCACAAACTTTGGACACCATCATTTCAAGTGTTCTCTTCAATATAATGCACGTTCGGGACTTATTACCGAAACTACAACTAATTATTTCTCGATATTTGAAGGCTATTACAGAATAAGGATGTTGCCAAGATCATGTTAAAGTGTGTTTCAACCTCCGGCGATACATTTTATGTGCACTACCGTATATAAAGTAATGTAAAAACAAAAAAACTCTACCTATAACTCTCCCTATTGAAGGCAGTGAAACTCTTATTAAGCCCCCTTACTGTTAAAATAGATACTGATTTCAATAAGTCATGGGGGAGGGTGGGGGGGGGGGGCAAAGCCCCCCCTCAACCCATCCTGTATCCAAAGGCAAAACAAATGGTATATTTACTCTGAAAATGACTTACATCTTCTGAGTGTTTTAAGATCGTTGGATTAATGCGAGAAATTAAGTTTTCCGGGGATTGTAACTAATTTCAACTACTGTATAACTATGAAAACTACCTACAACCACAAAGAAAAACCACGGGAAAATTAGTGGTAGTTTCGGTTACATTTTCCGCGCGTTCTTTGACTGTTTGTTCTGTCCATCCTTGCACAGCAAATCACAATACGCTTAACCCCTTCTGTACCGGCGACTTATTTTTCGTTTGATTCTCGTTATATTTAGCCAACTCTGGGCAGATTAAAAAGGATCTGTGGAAGTAGAAAGGGTTAAGTGAGATCGTTCGAAGGCAGGTAATTGCTGGAGGCCCTTTTTAAGCTGAATACAATCGTCTAATAGTAGCCAGAATATGGTTAAAATGACATCCCGGTAAAGAACGGGTTAACCCTCTCCGATATATGACGCAATTTTGAGCCTATTAGGGATACTTTAAAGCCTTTGTTACCATCAGGGGTATTTAGAAACCTTTAGTTTAGTTCCTTCAACCTCTGCAGTTGTCTTTGAGTTAGCTGTGTTGAGCCTATTGGGGATACTTTAAAGCCTTTGTTACCATCAGGGGTATTTAGAAACCTTTAGCTTAGTTCCTTCAACCTCTGCAGTTGTCTTTGAGTTAGCTGTGGGCAGAAAACTAATTTTGGAGAGGTAATTATAAGAGTGAGAGAACTCTATTTCTTATTGCTAATCTGGCAACCTCTGCGTCAAATGAGTCTGAAAGGGTTAAGGAGACTTTCCCTGACTGTGGTAACACTGCTGAGACAAGCCAGGCGCGCAGGTATCAAGGAGTATCTAATAAGGAATATCCACTGGTAGAGCCTTTTGCTTATAATATCAAGCCCCACGATAGTGCTGCTAACTAGGATATAACCAGTTCCTTCTCTTTCCTTTTACCCTCTTTGCCCTATAGACCTTCACGAACGAAAACCGCAAAAACAAAATGCGAACTTTCTTAAGGGGGCATGGGCCGGTTTTCTAGACTACTTTCTCCCTCATGTTTAGCCCCATTAGTTTTCAGATGGTAAGATGTTTGCTCCATTAGTTAGTCGATTCTAAGACCTTTCGCCCCATTTCTACGTCAATATTTAGACCTTTCATGCTATTTAGGTGTTGATTTTTTCCCTGGCGAACGATAGTGAGCCTGTAATGTTGGAAGAATCGCCCTTCGGCCGGGAAATTTTCTACCGAAAAATGTACAAATTAATCTAGAAGGGGATTCTAATGGATGTTTCTTTAAATTTGATGGAGGTCTAGGGAGGAAACTAGAAAAATAATGAATACATGCAAAAATCGGCCAAAAATTTAACCATCTCCCCTTAAACGGAATGATAGTTTGCTCTTTATCACAAATTAGCAATCTTCGTTCGACATACGGATTGTGAAGCACGTAATTGTGGTTCTAGAATCCGGGGGAAAGTCAAATATAGAGTGGAAGAGATGACGTTGGAAAGGTACAGTACGCCCACTAGAGAAGGCAGTATAGTCGAAAATGAAAACTTATATAAATATTGGCGAGTATCTACATATAAACTTATATAAATATTGGCGAGTATCTACATATAAACTTATAAATATTGGCGAGTATCTACATATAAACTTATATAAATATTGGCGAGTATCTACATATACACTTATAAATATTGGCGAGTATCTACATATAAACTTATATAAATATTGGCGAGTATCTACATATAAACTTATAAATATTGGCGAGTATCTACATATAAACTTATATAAATATTGGCGAGTATCTACATATAAACTTATAAATATTGGCGAGTATCTACATATAAACTTATAAATATTGGCGAGTATCTACATATAAACTTATATAAATATTGGTGAGTATCTACATATAAACTTATAAATATTGGCGAGTATCTACATATAAATAATTCAACCCTTAACCCTTTCTGTACCGGTGACATCATAATCATTATCTTCGGGAACTATTAGACGATTTAATTCAGCTTAGGGAGGATGTCTACCAGTTAAGAGGCTACAGACTATCTCAATTCATTCGTTTAGCTACCATATATCCTTCCTAAGCTTCGTAAAATTGTCTAAATGTAATTAGAATAAAATTGAAAGGACGTCGTCGGTACAGAGAGGGTTAATATTCAATACCATGTGTACTATCAACAACAAAAGTTCGTTCCCCCAACCAGCCAATGAGTGAATCCGAAACACTTGGGGGTTGACAAACGAAGCATTTAAAAGAATTGCCAAAGGACTGGAGTTCTCGCAAAGAGGCTCCAGTCCTGACGTTATTCTTGTCTTACAGTGTGCTGGCTTAATAATCCAATAGGGTTGATAGCCTCTGAAGTCCTTTTTTTAACTAACTAAGAATTGTCATTTACACTCAACACATGCTTCGTTTTTTCGATACCAAGGTGATTCGGATTCACACACTGCCAGGTTGAGGGAACGAACTGTTGTCGTTGATAGTACTCTGTAGTCACTAGAGACAACCCGTGATCTTGGTGCAACAACAACAACAACACTAGCACCATCAATGTACTCCCCATAATGATAATCTGCCACCCTCTCTCTCTCCATCATCATCACCACCACTACCTCAGTCACCATCATATACCCCGCCAGAACCAACACCTTAAGGAAGCCCACCTCGCTTTTTTTCTCTCCCTCTCTCTTTGGTTTGTATCCATTAGGCCCCATTCAGCCTACTGTTTTAAGACGTTTACCCCTATCCAGGTGTCAATATTTTCCTGGCGAGCGGTAGCGAGCCAGCATATATATATTTTTGTTTTGATAGCAAGCTAAATTTGTACATTTTTCGATAGAAAAAATTCTCCGGCGAAGACGGATTTCTCCATACAATGCTGGCTCGCTATTGCTCGCCAGGAAGAAATCGACACCTGGATGGGGATAAAAGTCTTAACACAGTTGGCTGAATGTGGCCGAATGGATACAAGCCAGAGAAAGAGAGAAAAGGAGAGAAAGAGAAAAAAAGTAGGTCACCCCCCTTAAATCCGGTATTACACGAGCACTTTTTACGGGCAATTATTATCTGGAAGCTTCAAAAATTACACTTTATCATAATTCAGCCGCCTAACATAACCAACCTTCAGTTTAGTTGCTGATACCAGAGCGAAAAACTCCCAAAATAATACGAGGAAAAACTCGCCCACGGAAAATTGACGGAAAAAGCGCTCGTGGGACAGCGGCTTAACTCAGGAAAACACTGGCAACAACAACAACAACAACACCAACACGAACTACAATAACACATCAATAACGCCACCAATCTAGACCCCCTGAATAATAATGTCTCTATATTTGGCATAACAACATTAGTCTACCTTGGAAAAAAAAAAAAAAAAAAATATATATATATATATATATATATATATATATATATATATATACCGTACTGTATATATATAATAATAATAATAATAATAATAATAATATTATAATAAATAAATAAATAAATACTCTACCACCACCTCCTGCCATCATCATTACTACCACTAAACCCCACCCCCCCCCCACCACACACACACACACACTATCAAAATACTTATACACTTTAAAGTATTATGGGTAGGCAAGAGGTAATTAAAGGGTCCATAATACTTGACTTGTTTAACCCCTTCAGTACCAACGGCGTCTTTTTTATTCTATTTTGGCTACTATTAGACCATTTTATTCAACTTAAGGGGAGGTTTTTAGTTGATTCCCTAGACTTCCATCAAGCTTAAAATTACTTCCCCTTGACCTCCTTTCAAGATAAATTTGTACATTTTTCGGTAGAAAAATGTCCCGGCCGAAGGCCGGTGCCCCTTAAATTACAGGCTCGCTATCGCTCGCCAGGAAAAAATCGACACCTAAATGGCACGAATGGTCTTAAAATTGACAGAAATGGGGCGAGGGTTCTTAAAATCGCCAAACTAATGGGGCAAGCGTCTTTAAATCTCACAAGTAATGGGGCTAAACATGAGGGAGAAAGAGGTTCAGAAAAAAATCTTCCAGGTGGAAATCTCCCCTTAATTAAATAGGACCTCCACCTATTAATTAAATAGGACCTCCACCTATTAATTAAATAGGACCTCCACCTATTAATTAAATAGGACCGCCACCTATTAATTAATTAGGACCTCCACCTATTAATTAATTAGGACCTCCACCTATTAATTAATTAGGACCTCCACCTATTAATTAATTAGGACCTCCACCTATTAATTAATTAGGACCTCCACCTATTAATTAATTAGGACCTCCACCTATTAATTAATTAGGACCTCCACCTATTAATTAATTAGGACCTCCACCTATTAATTATTAGGACCGCCACCTATTAATTAATTAGGACCTCCACCTATTAATTAATTAGGACCTCCACCAATTAATTAAATAGGTCCTCCACCTATTAATTAAATAGGACCTCCACCTATTAATTAATAGGACCTCCACCTATTAATTAAATAGGACCTCCACCTATTAATTAAATAGGTCCTCCACCTATTAATTAAATAGGACCTCCACCTATTAATTAATTAGGACCTCCACCTATTAATTAAATAGGACCTCCACCTATTAATTAGGACCTCCACCTATTAATTAATTAGGACCTCCACCTATTAATTAATTAGGACCTCCACCTATTAATTAATTAGGACCTCCACCTATTAATTAATTAGGACCTCCACCTATTAATTAATTAGGACCTCCACCTATTAATTAAATAGGTCCTCCACCTATTAATAGACTTGGAACTATCTCACTTAACCTCATTTACTACCACAGATCCTTCTTAACCCTCTCCGACATATGACGCGATTTTTGAGCCTATTAGGGATACTTTAAAGCCTTTGTTACCATCAGGGGTATTTAGAAACCTTTAGTTTAGTTACTTCAACCTCTGCAGTTGTCTTTGAGTTAGCTGTGTTGAGCCTATTGGGGATACTTTAAAGCCTTTGTTACCATCAGGGGTATTTAGAAACCTTTAGTTTAGTTACTTCAACCTCTGCAGTTGTCTTTGAGTTAGCTGTGTTGAGCCTATTAGGGATACTTTAAAGCCTTTGTTACCATCAGGGGTATTTAGAAACCTTTAGTTTAGTTACTTCAACCTCTGCAGTTGTCTTTGAGTTAGCTGTGTTGAGCCTATTAGGGATACTTTAAAGCCTTTGTTACCATCAGGGGTATTTAGAAACCTTTAGTTTAGTTACTTCAACCTCTGCAGTTGTCTTTGAGTTAGCTGTGTTGAGCCTATTGGGGATACTTTAAAGCCTTTGTTACCATCAGGTGTATTTAGAAACCTTTAGTTTAGTTACTTCAACCTCTGCAGTTGTCTTCGAGTTAGCTGTGTTGAGCCTATTGGGGATACTTTAAAGCCTTTGTTACCATCAGGGGTATTTAGAAACCTTTAGTTAAGTTACTTCAACCTCTGCAGTTGTCTTTGAGTTAGCTGTGGGCAGAAAACTAATTTTGGAGAGGTAATTATAAGAGTGAGAGAACTCTATTTCTTATTGCTAATCTGGCAACCTCTGCGTCATATGAGTCTGAAGGGGTTAAGCTTAACACAATCGTTTAAATATAGGTAAAATAAAACTAAAAAAGACGTCGCCGGTACAGAAGGGGTTAACGATATTTTAGCTGGTAATAAGCCCTCTATGTATATACAGAATATTAAAAAAAAAAAAAAAATAAAAAAAAAAAAAAAAAAAATCCAATCAATATACCCAATACCAGATATACCTTTTATACACCATCGATTTATAATAGTGTACAGTCGGCCAAATAAGTGTGGTCGCGGCACCAAGTCTATTTCGATCGATAATTGGTATCGGCACTATCTAAGCATACATTCATTGGTATCGGCACTATCTAAGCATATATTCATTGGTATCGGCACTATCTAAGCATACATTCATTGTTTCGAGTGAGATATACAAACCTGTTCCTATCTCTACACAGCCTATTCAACATCTGACAGACATTAATACAGCACACAGCGAGTAAAACGTAATGACAGCGGCGACACGATTTCTTTGGCCAACTGTATAGAGGTTATATTACGGTGACTGGCTAGTTTAAGGGGAGGTAATTGCTTTTTCTGGACCTCCTTCTCCCCTTCTCCCTCATGTTTAGCACCATTAGTTTTGAGGAGAGACATGACTTATTTCGCCAACCGTACCCCACCAGCACCAGCATCTGATCTGGGGGCAACATTAGCATGGGCGACGGTGAGGAGGGACTGAAGGAGGCGGGATGAAGCTGAGACATAAATCCTGCCTTCACTACATCGCTGCAGGATCCCCACTGATACCCCCTGAAGGAGAGGTGAAGGAGGCTGCGCTAGAGACATCTGTAGGAAGCTATAGGCCGATTTCGCTTACAGTAGTCGATAGGTTGACTATACTCCATTGTGATCCCTTGGGGTTTGTCCACCCAGTCGGGGGACACCTCGACGACGTATACAGATTAAAAAACACACATACCAAAGCCACTCCAGCAGTGTCCTCTCTCTTCAACACCCCTTCTCTTCTCTCTACACTCTTCAGAAAATAGCAAAAGTAGAAAGTAGCTACGAGGTGCCGTTGTAATGGCTTATCCCTCAATACCTTCACCTGACCTGACCTGACACACATAACAAAGCCATTCCAACAACTTCCTCTATCTTCTTCTTCTTGAGTTGCTGTCCCTTTTCTACAACACCCCTTCTCTGCTATCTACACTTTCCCAGCCGTATGGTCCTAGTGTACTGTCTAATGGCGTAATGGGATTCCAAATGTAAGAGATAAGATTGAAATTTTCCATGAAACAAGCAATCCTTCCTGAGAAAATACTCACACACACCACCTTGAATGGGGTAGCCACTACGAAATTATGATATGTAAAGGGTGGCACGTTCGCCTATTGTACACCTGGTCCAAGGCTTCATTCCTGTCTTATGTTGCACGTATGATATTCTCCATTACTCTCTCTATCTCTGTATTTAATAAACTAAAAGGGTTAATTGAGATAGTGTTTAGCCTTTTTATGGGTAGACGTCCTTGCCATGTTGAAAAATATCATCTAATAGTTGCCAGAATGTAATGGAAAGTACATCACCGGTACAGAAGGAGTTAACACCATATGAGGAGGAGCACTTTATATATACAACTAATAAAATCGGACTAGGCAATCATTTCATGAACACCCATACACGCCAAACTCATCACTTGGACAAACTAAGTCTCAACACATATCTAAACGCCAACCTTGTCCTTCGCTAAACTTGTTCTCCTCCAAGTAAAATTTTCTCTCCCCCCAAGTGATTTTAAGGCAAGACCTCGACCTTCTAACAAATTCCTGCCTCAGGCCCCGAACACAATCAAGCCCCGGGAGTCAGCAATCAATGAGGACCAATTGTAAGGTCCACGCTTCGCCTTTACACACTTTCTGGGGCTATACAAACAAGGCCAGGTGCAAGCCCCGACGCCTTCATCTCCTACTACAACTCTCTTCCTCACCCCCTACTACTTTTTCGAGTTCGAATACCGGGAGGACCATATGCTTTCATTAGTTTATTCAAGTGCATTGGTGTTTGTAATTGATGATAATGTTAAGAACGAGGTGTTACTTAATTCGAGGCATTGGGTGATCAACATTATTTTACTTCTCTCACATTTCTCGTATTTCTCCGTTGCTCTTATGCCTTTGACACACGGCAGCGAGATAAATAGAAAGGTGTGAGGTTAGAGCACGGAGGATCACAAGTTTATATGTCCGTTTTGTGTGTGTGTGTGTGTTACTCAGTTACTCAGTTACTTGTTCGTCAAGGGGAATCCACGCAATGCGAGCTAAGCTCATTATTATCGCGCCTCCTTAACTGGGAATGTATTGCGTGAAATGCATGTTAAGTGTTTTATGTACTGTTGGAATGGCTGGGATGTGTGTAGTCTGTATTTTAGCCAATTGGCGACATCGGAAACGAAGGCTTAGGGTGGATCTGTATGGTACCATTCTCACTATAGACGGTACCGTCTCGCCCGAAGGCTTAGGTAGCCATCAGCTTAGGTGAACCATATGATACCCATCTCGCCTTATACCATTTTTGCCAACCCCAGATGGGACGTCACAACGTCGTCCACTTATTCCAGGTACCTATTTACAGCTAGGTGAACTGAGGCTAACACATGAAAGGAGACAAGCCCAATTTGTCTCCGCCCGGCCGGGGATTGAACCCCCGACCCCTCGTGTGTGAGACGAGAGCTCTACCTACTACGGGCTGTGTGTGTGTGCGTGTGTGTGTAGGAAACATTAATGAACTAGAGGGACACTCACGAAAGCGCACACTTCAACCTACACTGTCGAAGGGATGCACTCTGCCGATCGCCTCCTAAATGGAGTAACTTCTTCCTTGGCGCATATCCTATCTGCCCACCAAATTTCGTGAAAATCTGTTCATAAGTTTTTGAGATGCCTTCTTTACAGACACACAGACTAGACAAAGCGGAGGCAATAACAAAACTCCCTCCAACTTCGCTGGGCGGAGGTAACAAGAGAAAATGTTGAAGAAAAATGAGAGGAGGAGTAAAACGAACGAGAAAGATGTGTGGAGGAGAAAGCAATGGAAGCCCAATACGAAAAATGAACCAAAGGAATATGAAGAGTTAAAGGGAGATGGGTCCTTTATTGGTCTATTAGGGAGATGGGTCCTTTATTGGTCTAGTAATTCAATTATTCCTTTATTTCTTAAGTTTCCTCCCTAGACCTCCATCAGGCTTAGAAAAACACCCCATAGACCCCCCTTCAAGATAAATTTATACATTTTTCGGTAGAAAAATGTCCAGGCCGAAGGCCGGTTCCTCTAAACATTTCAGGCTCGCTATCGCTCTCCAGGAAAAAAATCGACACCTAAATGGCACGAAAGATCTTAAAATTGACAACTAAATAGGGCGAAAGGTGTTAAAATCACCAAACTAATGGGAGGGAGAAAGGGGACCAGAAAACGGGCCCATTTCCCCTTAAAGAAGTTCCATCAGAAATTGACTCCATAACGCCAGCTAGGAGGAGGTGGTGCTAAGTGGCTGAAACAAGAGAGGAAAGAAAAATGTAGGCGAGAAACGAAGCGGAAAAGGGGAGAGGGTGTGAGAGCATAAAAGGGGACTCGTATTTTGTGTGTGTGTGAGAGACTTACATAGATACACTGGCCACACAGACCTTACGATCCAAACGAGGTGGTCAGGACTTAATTCTAGTAGAGATGGCATATCCGATAGAAAAGGAAAGTTGAAGGAAAGGATAGAAAAGAAGAAGGCTCTCTCCCCACCCTCTGTCCCTCCGGCAATTACCGTACATGAAAAAGTTGGAAGTGATTAACCTTGCTGGGCTTCGAATCCCCAGAAGGAATTTACAGGAAAGATTGGAAAAAAAGAAAGGGAAAACAAAAAAGAAATTAAAAAAATCATGCAACCCTTCGCCTTAGCAGCATGTAACTTTTGGGGTTAATTGGAATCATCCAACCCATCACCCTTAGTAGTATGTACATATTTAGTGATGTTTATTATTCTTATTGTTTATTTGTGTATTATTATTTTTTTTTTCTAACGCTCTCTTCAGCTGAACAAATAATAACGGTGATAATTACTGCCTACTCAATACCAATTTTTCTGTGGTATGAGTCTAGATTTTTCTTAAATGTATCTATAGAGGAGCTGTCTATTACTTTATTTGGAAGTTTGTTCCACTCATCAATTACACTGTGAGTGAAGATTTTTGTTGTTGTATCTAGATTCGATCTCCGACCTAATAATTTTAATTTGTTTCCTCTTGTAGATGTGTCTTCGGCTTTTTTGAATAACTTATCTAGATTAATGTTACTGAATCCTTTTAGAATTTTAAAACACTCTATCAATTGTCCTCTCATCCTTCGTTTCTTAAGTGAAAATAGATCAAGTTCTCTCAGTCTTTCATCATATGATTTATTTCTCTATGAAGGGATTAGAGAGAGAGAGAGTGAGAGAGAGAGAGAGAGAGAGAGAGAGAGAGAGAGAGAGAGAGAGAGAGAGAGAGAGAGAGAGAGAGAGATTGTAAAAGGGGAGAGGGTGTGAGAGCATAAAAGGGGGCTCGTATTTTGAGAGAGAGAGAGAGAGAGAGAGAGAGAGAGAGAGAGAGAGAGAGAGAGAGAGAGAGAGAGAGAGAGAGAGAGAGCAGGATAAGGAAACCATGATACAATTCCACACAGGCACCTACAAAGTCACACCTATAAAAAAAAAAAAAAAAAAAAAAAAAAAAAAAAAAAAAAAAAGCACCTCACCTGCGCGGCGTTCACTAACCAGGTGACCGGAAACGCCATAAAAACCCACAACAATCAGCCTAAATAAAAGACTATCTATCTATCTATATACTCAGGCCCAATCCCCACTTTTCCTATTTGTTTTATTTATTTTTTAATTTTGATTTTATGTTTTTTATTTTTTTTTGGGGGGGTGACCGACTCAAGACAGAGCCAGAATAGGGACAACACAAAACACGACAGAAAACAATGAACACACAGAAACAAAACACAAAGTCACACACATCGTCTGCTAAACAAAAGCCACCGCAATATCAAGCCATAGTAATTACAAGCATAAACAAAATCCCGGCCCCGACCCTCAAAACTCAAGCTAACAATGCCGAGGTGAATTAAGGGAGCCCACCTCGCTTGTTTTCTCTTTCTCTCCCTCTCTCTTTATCTTGTATCCATTCGGCCCCATTCAGCCTACTGTAATAAGACGTTTACCCCCATCCAGGTGTTCATGTTTTCTCGGCAGGCGGTAGCGAGCCAGCATATATATATTTTTGTTTTGACAGCAAGCTAAATTTGTAAATTTTTCGATAGAAAAATGTCTCCGGCGAAGCCGAATTTCTCCATACAATGCTGGCTCGCTATCGCTCGCCAGGAAGAAATCGACACCTGGATGGGGATAAACGTCTTAAAACAGTTGGCTGAATGGGGCCGAATGGATACAAGCCAGGGAAAGAGAGAAAAGGAGAGAAAGATAAACAAAAGCCGGTGACCCCTCCTTAATTACTTCGGATGGCTTTATGGACGCTATTGTATCCGGATGCAAAAAAGCGAGAATAAAAAGTGCGATGCCTATTCAAGGCTGGTAAAAGAAGTATGGCCGACCTCGATAGCGGGTTCTTTATCAGTTTCGCATTATTCGTTGGTGTCATTGATGCTAATGTGTCCTGTAGCGAGGGGGGTGAGAGGGGTCTGTCGTGTAGTGGAATTAATTTACGTTCATCATCCTCACACACACACACACACACACACATGCACTCACACACACTCACACAGAGAGAGAGAGAGAGAGAGAGAGAGAGAGAGAGAGAGAGAGAGAGAGAGAGAGAGAGAGAGAGAGAGAGAGAGAGAGAGAGAGAGAGAGAGAGAGAGAGAGAGAGAGAGAGAGAGAGAGAGAGAGAGAGAGAGAGAGAGAGAGATCCGGCTTCGCCGAAGACATTTTTCTATCGAAAAATTTACAAATTTAGCCTGCTGTCAAAAACATTTTATAGTATATGCTGGCTCGCTTCCGTTCGCCAGGAAAATAATCGACACCTGGATGGGGGTAAACGTCTTAAATCAGTAGGCTGCATGGGGCCGAATGGATACAACCCAGAGAGGGAGGGAGAACAAAAAAACGAGGTGAGCCCCCTTAGGCAGTTTATCAAAATACTTCGCTCGTGGATCATATAAACTTCTGCCACCGACTGTGCTTTGGAGTCGAAATATTTGAACTTTGGACCCAATACGATCAGAGGATATTATCGGTCAATTTTTATATGACTCACACATTTAATTGTTCGTAGAAGACATTATAGTGCAAAGGTAAACTAAATTAATTGATTATTTTGTCACCTCGAAGGTATTCCTGCTAATTAACTGTATTCAGTGGGCTCGACAGGCAAACAAATGATCGAGCAAATAATCCTGACGTCTCTTTTCACCTACCATTTGACATACTTGTCGAAAAAGGAGTGAAGCCATTCTCTAATGGAAAATTTGACATTTCATATATAAGGAACTCGGTAAAGACACTCACTCTCTCTCTCTCTCTCTCTCTCTCTCTCTCGCTGTACATATATATTTTTGTCTATGTGAATGAGGTAACCAAAAGGCATAACTGCCTGCAGCGAGTGCCTTCCCCAGATTTCAAAGAGTGACAGGGCCGAAATCAAGGGACGTTCTAGCTAAAATGCCTGGACACACGGAGTTTGAAGAAATTTATGTCATAGGAAGAGGGAAAAACTGATTATGGGAGAGAGTTCCAGAGCTCAGCAGTTGAATAGAAGAAAGTCTGAGAATAGCGTTTCACTCTTGGGTTGGAGAGTTGCACAGAGTAGGGGTGGGACTGTGTTGCAAGGCGGGTACTACGCATCCTACGTAGAGGAGGTGGTATACACTGGGAAAGCTCCGAGGAACACTGATTATTGTAGTAGCGATAGAATAGCAAAAGAGATGCAACATTGCGGCGAAGAGAGAGATTGCAGAGTTGGTGAGTGGACGGGAGTTAATGATATGAAAAGCTTTCCTTTCCACTTTATCAAGGAGTGCGGTGTGAGAAGATCCTCCCCACACATGTGAACAATACTCAATACAAGGACGCACTGTGCCCCTGTACAGAGCAAGAAGCTGCGCAGGGGTAAAAAAAAACTTGAGGCGGTTGAGCACACCCAGCTTCTGGGAGGCTGCCTTAGCGAGACTGGTAATATGGTGTTTCCAAGAGAGAGCAGAAGAAAAAGAGACACCGAGAACATTGAGAGAAGATGCAGGGTTGATTTTTGTATTGTTGAAGAATAAGGGATAGTCCTCTGGAGGTTCCTGACGGGTACTAAGATGGATAAATTGAGTTTTGGAAGCATTAAATGCAACAAGGTTTTCTCCACGGTATAGTAACATAGAAGGTAGACGCACCGAATTCTTGAACTCATAAAATTATACATAAAGGCTTCTAAAAAGCACTAAACAGACTTATATTAATTATTTGTATTTTGTGACTTCACGCTCAACCATGGTACCGTCATAATATAAGATATAGTTGTCGGAATAACGTTGATTATTCTATAAACGAATATTTAGTGAAATATTCGTATACCATCGTTTGTTGACATAGGCTCCGCTATAGTGTTCTTTCTGGCCGTCAGAGGGCACCACCGTCCGTACTCCGTTCTTCTCTCCCCACTCCGCTTCGTAGAAATCTATGTTCCCTCTGGCTGGCCATATATTTATACAAATCATCTCTCCACATCCCCTAGGCCTTCATACACCCTCACACGCCATCACTGGGTGAAAGTTGATGAGTGTCAGAGGCAAACTACGTGAATTTAAAGGAAGTTAAGCAAGGGATAAACGAGAATCCGTTTAGGCCTAGCTTTTCTCCCGACCGACGAATCGAATATCACCAACACCTTCGAAATATCTCTTCATATAAACTACACATATATCAAATAACAATGCTAACATGTAGCTTGGGTCCTACTACAATAATATTATCGATATCAATCGACATTACTCTACATATTAGGTAATTAGGTCAACAAATATATCATCGCATTTCCGCGGTAAAATTTGAAGCGACGTCGGCTATATACTAGCTCATAGCCGTATATATATTCTTCAAATGTAAAAAATAACAACTTTAGCAAATAGACTAGGGTCCTGTCACACTATATATGTCTATGTTTATCCATGTAACTTTACATTTTCGGTGGCAAACGCAATATACTGATCCTGTTAGAAGACCATATTTAGCTTGGGAGACGGTACAAGAGTCATTCAATGACGTCACGGAGGCCCAAACAAGTGACTGTCGTGGTTCCAATACTACCGCCATGCGTCTACCTCCTTATGTAACTATACCGTGGTTTTCTCTACCCCAATTGGAAATAGTAGCTAGATCAGAAGATAAGCATTTTATGGCTTCATTACGTTTACTTTTGATATATAAATACATATATATATTTATACTATACATAGGTAAACAAATTTAATGAATCATATACAACCTGAATTCTTGACCCAAACACACATTGTATTGTACGCTTGACGTTAACAAATGCAGTACATAATACATACATATATACATATATACACAGTACATACAACTACGATCTTGCACTTTATTAAACTATCAAGGATTAATGTGTTGATTAAGGGGGAGGTACTCGCATTTTTCAGGTCTCCCTTCTCCCCCATTGTTTTGCCCATTAGTTTTGCGATTATAAGACGTTCGTTCACTAGTTTGGCGATTCTGAGACCTTTCGCCCCATTACTTTGTCAATATTAAGACCTTTCGTGCCGTTTAGGTGTCGATTTTTTCCTGGCGAGCGATAGCAAGCCTGTAATTCTATAAGGAACCGGCCTTCGGCCGGGAAAAATTTCTACCGAAAAATGTACAAATATATCTTGAAAGAGGGTATAAGGGGGTGTTTTGTTAAGCTTGATGGAAGTCTAGCGAGGAAAATTAAAAATAAATAAATGAATTAGTAGCCCCCACCCCAACAAAAATAAGCACTAGCCCCCTAAATTCCAGCTTGAAGATGAATATTTTACCCGTAGGAGAATAAAACAACAGAACAACACTACTATAATGACTGAATCCGGACATAGCATCGTCATCATGAATATGTAGATGAGTTGTTCAATAGAAGGCTTTACATTATAGATAAGACAAAGAGGGATGTTCGTAATCTGTTCATACTGTGTAATTGTTTTATTATTATTATTATTATTATTATTATTATTATTATTATTATTATTTTTGTATTATTATTATTATTATTATTATTATTATTATTATCCATTCCCTTCGTCTGTTACTGTACTGCCTTTTTTCTGAATCCCCTACTCCCCCATGCTTAGCCTCATTCATTTTGAGGATTTAAGACGTTCGCCCCATTACTTTGGAGATTTTAGGACCTTTCGACCAATTTCGTAGTAATCTTCAAGACCTTTTCGTGTCATTTAGCTGTCGATCTTCTCCTGGCGAGTGACAGCCAGTACTTTAACCCTTTGAGTACCAGCGACGTGTGTTATATTAAGTTCTGGCTATATTTAGACTGTATTATGCAGCTTAGGAAGGATCTGTGGTAGTTTAAAGGGTTGGTTGAGATAGTTTGAAGTCTTATTAGTGCCAGAGGTCCTTCCTAAGCTGGATAAAATCGTCTCATAGTCGCCAGAATATGATGAAAAGGACGTCCCTGGTACTGTATGGGTTAAGAAGACTGATTTCTACCGGCATATATCTCTACAGAATAATGTACAAATCAATGTCGAAGAGGGGACTTGGGAGTCTTATTATAAGCTTGATGAAGGTCTTGCGAGGAAGCTAATACTGTAGACAGAGAGAGAGAGAGAGGGAGAGAGAGAGAGAGAGAGAGACAGACAGACAGACAGACAGAGAGACAGATAGACAGATAGATAGATAGATAGATAGAGATAGATAGAACAAAGGAATTAGAAGAAACAGAACCGAGCGACAGGCAAATAATAAAACAGACTGCACACTTAACGTTGTCTCTGGCGTGACCTCCCTTGTAATTAGCATCATCATTGAGTAATTAGTGGCTTCTTGGTGTGGTGCTAATTGATTTATCGCCTAAGTGGTCCGGAGAGAGAGCGAGAGAGAGAGAGAGTGTGTGAATGTTGATGCCAACCAGAATGTTGATGCCAAGGAGATGGGCTGATCCTGTCAGAGTGGGGGTTGAGCGTCCCCTGCCTCCCAGAGCTCAACCTCACTTTATCTCATGCTAAATATGTTTCAATGCTTTTTGACGTAGTTAATGGATTTCTTCTTCGATATCCGACAACAAAATGTGACTTCCCCAATTTGAACTAACTGATTTTGTCTACTCTACTTCTGACTACAAAATTGACTTTCCGAATTTGTCAACCCCTGATTTTGACTATTTCATTAGTACTATACTACTTTTTCTTTTAGGGCAAACACTCTACACCAGGTATTATAGAGATAGCCGGTTTGCCACAGTTATAACAGAAAACCGATTACGGCGGATGGCTGTGGCCTGATGAAGTCCATCCGCCTCTCTATTTTGCCTTGGGGTGGGTGTTTGACTGTCTCTCTATATTTTTCATATATCTGTGTTAATTTCAACTCTATTCACATTGTGTGTTAGTGTGTGTGTGTGTGTGTGTGTGTGTGTGTGTGTGTGTGTGTGTGTGTGTGTGTGTGTGTGTGTGTACAGTTCAGTTGCCAGCAGAAATACCTGTTACAAACTTTCTTATCATAATTATAATATAGCTGAATAAAACCGTCAAATAGTTGAGAGCAAATAATGATAAGGATGTCACTGGTTTTAAGGGGAGGTCTCCACTCGAGGGATTTTTTTCTTGACCCCTTTCTCCCTCATGTTTAGCCCCATTGCTTTTGATATTATAAAACGTTTGCCCCATTAGTTTAGCGATTTTAAGAACTTTCACCCCATATTAAGACCTTTCGTGCAATTCAGGTGTCAAATTTATCCTGGCGAGCGATAGCGAGCCTGTAATTTAAAAGGAACCGGCCTTCGGCCAGGACATTTTTCTACCGAAAAATGTACAAATTTATCTTGAAAGGGACTCAAGGGGGTGCAATTTTAAGCTTGATGGAGGTCTAGGGAACAAACTAAATACCTCCCCTTAAATGGGTCAAAACACAATGAAAATATCAACCAAACGTTGAGAAAACACTCCCTGGATCCCTAATATAACTGCCCACGCTCCATGTCGGTCATGTAGTTATTCAATACTGCACCACATTTTCACTGACATGTTCGTTCTTTCTTTTCTGGTGTATATATATATATATATATATATATATATATATATATATATATACAGTATATATATATATATATATATACAGTATATATATATGTTTCTAATCTCTCAGTGGGGTTCGAACCGCCGACCAAAGACACTCAACCCTCTATCCTATTTATGTTAGGGAGAAGGGAAACCCACTAGGCGAATACATTTCAATTCATACCTAGTCGTAGGATCCATATTCCAGAATACCATACACGGATTTCTGAGTGTCCCGACGCAACTCGGGCCGAAATTGATTAAATTTAATTCTAACCCACCAAGCATGAGAGTTACAAATATTGAGTATATATCACAAATACACGTGAGCCACGTGTACATATATACACCTTAAGGGGGAGGTAGTCGCTTTTTCTAGACCCACTTCTCCCTAATGTTTAGCATATTAGCTTAGACATTTTAAGTCGTTCCTTCCTTTAGGTTGGCGATTTTTAGATCCCCATTTTTTTCGTCAATATTAAGACCTTTCGTGCTAGGTGCTTTAGGTGTCGATTTTTCCTGGCGAGCGATAGCGAGGCTGTAATTTTAGAAGGAATCGGCCTTCGGCCGGGACGTTTATCTACCGAGATATGTACAAAGTTATCTTGAAAGCGAGATTAGGGAGTATTTAAAAAAAAATCTTGATGGAGGTCTAGGGAGGAAGCTAAAAAATAAATTAATATATAAATATATACAGGTAGCTAAACAAACAAAACAAGTAGTACCCCTTTAACACTTTGCACACAGGGAGAGTTTACATACTGTATACCCGATTAACTCTACATACTGGATACCCGATAAACTCTACACGCACAAGAGTATTTTATACATACATATATATACCCGATAAACTCTACACGCACAAGAGTATTTTATACATACATATATACCCGATAAACTCTACACGCACAAGAGTATTTTATACATACATATATACCCGATAAACTCTACACGCACAAGAGTATTTTATACATACATATATATACCCGATAAACTCTACACGCACAAGAGTATTTTATACATACATATATATACCCGATAAACTCTACACGCACAAGAGTATTTTTATTTTTTTTTCTGTGTGATTGAGGGAGGCAAAAAACAGAATTGCCTATAGCGAGTGCCTCCCCCATAGTTGAAAGAGTGACAGGGCCAAAATCAAGCGACGATCGAGCCAAAATATATATATATATATATACTGTCTACAGTAGGCATGGAGAATAGCAGTTGAAAGACATACACCTTAAGGGGGTCACCGGATTTGTTTTATCTTTCTCTCCTCATCTCTCTTTCCCTGGATTGTATCCATTCGGCCCCATTCAGCCCACTGTTTTAAGACGTTTATCCCCATCCAGGTGTCGATTTCTTCCTGGCGAGCTATAACGAGCCAGTATTGTAGCCTATGAAGGAATCCGGCTTCGCCGGAGAAATTTTTCTATCGAAAAATTTACAAATTTAGCTTGCTGTAAAACAAAAACATAAATATGCTGGCTCGCTACCGCTCGCCAGGAAAATATTGAAACCTGAATGGGGTAAACGTCTTAAAACAGTAGGCTGAATGGGGCCGAATGGATACAAGCCCAAGAGAGAGGGAGAGAAAAAAAAAAAAGCGAGGTGGGCCCCCTTAAAACTTTGCATACAGGGAAAGTTAACATATACCCGATGAACTTGTTGGCGCACACGAGTATACAGTATACAGATATATAGACACATGGAGAATAGAAGTTGAAGCATGTAAACTATTCCACAAACTTCTTGTCTGTTGGCTACGTGACTTTAGCGCCGGGGGGGGGGAGTGGAGGGGGGGGGGGCGAGTTTGAATATTTCAGGGAGGTCGACAGAGGTTTGGGTTTGCTGGGTGTCTCTCTCATTTATATATATATATATATATATATATATAGATATATATATATATATATATACATACTGTATATATATATATACTGTATATATATATATATATATATATATATATATATATATATATATATATATATACTAGCAGGGGTACCCGGCGTTGCCCGGGTAATCACCATAATCACCATCACTACTACCACTACTACTACCATAATCACCATCATCAATCATTACTACCACAATCATCACAATACTACTACTACCATAATCACCGGCCTCGACCTCCCAGTGCCTCATTAAACGGCGACCTCGATTTTGGCCGCTAAATGACCTCCGATTTTGGATCTGACCTCATCCGTACCCCCATTTCGGGGGGCTGCGAACAACTTTCGTTCCATACACCTTTTCGATCGGAGGCCTCCTTCTGCCCCAAACGGCCCTTTTTCCGATTTCGCGCCCATTTTCTCCGTCCCTTTCACCCTGTGGAATTCTATTTTTTCACTAAAACCTGCCTAGGGACCTCCTTACTATGCATACCAAGTATGAACGCTCTAGCTTAAAACTGCGGCCGCCTATAAAGAACAGACAGACAGACAGACAATCGAAATTATTATTACATATATATATATATATATATATATATACTATACTGTATATATATATATATATATATATATATATATACTGTATATATATATATATATATGTATATACCCTATATATATATATAGATATATGTGTGTGTGTGTGTGTATGTGTGTGTGTGTGTGTGTGTGTGTGTTTCGTATTGCAAATGTATGTAGCATATTTTTCAATAGGTCACTGGCCAAATTAGCTCGTCTTCTCTCATATTCGTCCAATAATCCCAACCATTCTGTTATACCTATGCTTATCTTAGTGAATATTGCTGTACACATATCGGTTTGCAAATATATACAATTGCCATTTAGTTGTCCGCCAAATTCTTAATTATCCTGGGGTTTTTTTTCTGCACCTGGCGGTAAATTGTCATGCCTTATGCTTGATTACGCTGCTGTTATGAAGGTCTTGTAGCGATATGTGTTGTTAAGGGGAGATATCCACTTGAAGGATTTTTTTCTCGGACCCCTTTCTCCCTCATGTTTAGTCCCATTGCTTTTGAGATTTTAAGACGTTCGGCCCATTAGTTTTTCGATTTTAAGAACTTTCGCCCCATTTCTGTCGTTTTAAAGATCTTTCCTGTCATTTAAGTGTCAATTTTTTCCTGGCGAGCGATAGCGAGCCTGTAATTTAAGAGGAACCGGCCTTCGGCCGGGAAATTTTCTACCGAAAAATATACACATTTATCTGGAAAGGGAGTCTAGGGAGTGTCATTTTAAGCTTGATGGAAATTTAGGGAACACACTAAAAACCTCCCATTAACGCCTTGGTGCAATACTCATATAACCTTTGTGTATTATTCATCTAACATCTATCTATCTATCTATTGCCTGACGCCGTGATCCCCGAAGGGGTGGCCACGAACGAACCGCCCCCATGCACCTCTGTCCCCAGTCAGTCGACGCCCCTCCCCCCAACCAGCACCACCTTCGTTCATGTACTTCCTCACTCCATCCTTCCACCTCATATTCGGTCTACCTCTCCCCCTCTGTCCCTCCACCTCGCTCTCATACACCCTCTTAGTCATTCTCTCGCTTTCCATACGTTCCATATGGCCGAACCATCTCAAGTTGTTCCTTTTCACACTTTCCAGCACATCTACCTCCACACCACACCTCCTTCTTACTTCCTCATTAGTCTGTCTATCCCTCCATGTAACTCCGCACGCACTCCTTAAGTAATTCATTTCCACTGCTCTCACTCTTGGTCTGAGTCTCTCAACCAACGTCCATGCTTCGCTTCCGTAAGTCAGTGTCGGGATTACCACACTGTCATGCAAGGACTTCTTCACTTCCATACTGACCACCCTATTTCTTGTTACTGCTTTTAGCGTTCCTACAACCCTCTTCCCCTGTTGTACCCTCTCCCGCACCTCTTCATCCATAGTCCCATCTTTACTCAACACACTGCCCAGATACTTAAAAGAGTTGACGATCTCCATAGCCTGACCGTTCAGCTTCACCTCACACTCTGTGACTTTACCCCTTTCGAAGACCATAACCTTGCTCTTCCCCGTATTTACCTTCAAATTCCGTTTTTCGCACACTGTTCCAAACTCATTCATCTAACATCTTGTGAGTTTAATCAGTCAATCTAGCACACTATCCTCTCTCTCTCTCTCTCTCTCTCTCTCTCTCTCTCTCTCTCTCTCTCTCTCTC
>CM064525.1:59396624-59411231 GCA_032716605.1 Paralithodes platypus
TCAGTGCAAACTGACCGAGAAATTTACGAACAAATTGCAGATGTAAGTAACTCACAAGATACCGTAATTTTTGGCGACTTTAATTTACCTGTGACCAAGTGGGGCGATACTCTTACTTCACACTCCGGACATGACTTGTATACGAACTTGCAAGAGAGTTCGCTTTATCAATTTGTTCGAACACCGACCCGTGGTAATAACATTCTTGACATTGTACTTGCAACAAAAGAAGAATTAATAGAGAATTTGAATGTTGGTGATGAATTCAGTAACAGCGACCATCGTACGATAACTTTCACTTTAAACTTTACTAGTAACGAACCAAATAGTAGCATCGAAAAAGTCCCTAATTTCAAGAAAGCAAACTTTCATAAACTTAG
The DNA here is from genome assembly GCA_032716605.1 of Paralithodes platypus. NCBI lineage: Eukaryota > Metazoa > Arthropoda > Malacostraca > Decapoda > Lithodidae > Paralithodes > Paralithodes platypus. Next base: position 59,397,005 of record CM064525.1, read on the forward strand.
AGCTATGTTTAAAGAAACTGACTGGAGCTTTTAATTAACAATAACGATATAAATACATCTTGGAAGTTATTCGAAACCACTTACCTAAAAGCAGTGCAAGACTGCATACCATCGAAAATACGGCGTCCAGGCCATAATAATAAGCCCAAATGGTGGAATAAAGATATTTCAAACTGCCTGCTTGCTAAAAAATTTGCTAATGATAGATTAAAATCCTCACAAAATGACGAAGAACGGGTGAAATTTGTAGAGCTACGACGCAAAGCCAAAACGTTAATTAAGCAAAGTAAAAAGACCCTAGAGTTACATATTGCGAATCAAAGTAAAACAAACCCGAAAGAATTCTATAGTTATATCAGAAAGAAAAAAGTAGATACTTCAACTGTTGGACCGTTAGTCGATGAAAATGGAGAATACACCAAAGACGAAGTACAAATGAGTAATGCCCTCAATACCTTCTTTGCATCAGTTTTTACAACAGAAGACCTCAGTGATATCCCTACACCATCGCCGATTCAGATTGACATTTCAGATGTTCTAAGCAATATCACCGTTACAGAGAGAGAAGTATTGAATTGTTTAGATAAATTCAAGGTAAATAAAACGCCTGGACCTGATACAATCTCGCCTAGAGTTCTAAAGGAAGCTAAGGATGAGCTCTCCTACCACTGACATTACTATTCAATAAATCCTTGCAGTCTGGAACTATGCCTGATCAGTGGAAGATAGCCAACGTAACACCGATATTAAAAAAAGGCAGCAAATTCCTACCCAGTAACTATCGTCTAATTAGCTTAACCTCAGTTGTATGTAAAATGCTAGAAACGGTCATAAGAGACAGACTCGTAAATCACTTAGAGGAAAATAACATACTTAAAGATACTCAACACGGCTTTTGTAAAAAACGTTCCTGTTTAACAAACCTCTTAGACTTCTTCCACGATATCCTCAACCTCTACGATGAGAGTAAAGCTGTAGATATATATACCTTGATTTTCAAAAGGCCTTTGACAAAGTTCCCCACAAACGTTTACTGCTAAAACTAAAAGCGCATGGAATACAAGACGGTGTGTTGAAATGGATAGAAAATTGGCTCAGCGACAGAAAGCAAAGAGTAGTCATAAACGGTAAGGCATCTAAATGGACCAATGTAAGTAGCGGGGTACCCCAGGGATCGGTACTAGGACCAATTCTCTTTCTAATTTACATCAACGACATAGATGAGGGTCTCACTTGTACAATCTCAAAATTTGCTGACGATACAAAAAATTGCAAATAGCGTACTCTCAAAAGAACAAGTTGACGATATGCAACACAATCTAGATAAATTGTCACATTGGGCCCAAATTTGGCAAATGAGTTTCAATGCGGATAAATGTAAAGTACTACATATCGGATACCTAAATGAGAAAGCAAACTATTCAATGAATGGCACTCAGCTTAAGAATGTAAACAGAGAAACCGATCTGGGAGTAACAATATCGAGTAACCTAAAACCGAGTCAACAATGTTCAGAAGTTGTTAAGAAGGCAAACAAAATAATTGGCTTTATAGGCAGGTCATTTGAGCATAAATCCAAAGACGTTATCCTAACCCTTTACAATTCCTTAGTCCGCCCTCTTCTGGAATACTGCGTTCAATGCTGGTGCCCTTATTACCAAAAATACATAAACAAGCTAGAACGAGTTCAACGTAGAGTTACCAAAATGATACCTAGCCTAAAGAACAAGCCATACGAAGAGCGTCTTAGAGAATCAAATCTATTTCCTTTAACCCAGCGCAGATTAAGAGGTGACTTAATTCAAGTGTTCAAAATCATCAAAGGCATCGACACTATGAACTGTAGTAAGTACTTCACTATCGACCAATCTAATTACACGCGGGGAAACGGTTGCAAAATTATTGGTAAATCTTTTAACTCACACGAATCTAAGAATTTCTTCTTCAATCGAGTTGTCAACTTGTGGAATGGGCTTCCCCGAGACGTTATAGACTGCAGCACCGTTGATTCATTTAAACTCCGCCTAGACAAATATCTCGCATCAAACCCGCGACTGACTGCGTTTGTAAATGAATAACTTTATTTTATCCTCCCCTCAGTTACTAACCCATATGTCCCCTACTAACTTCCTAGTCCTGCCACGGACATTAGTTCCAGGGCAGCAGTTCCCTTTCCAATGTTCCCTTACCCACTCTAAACCACTGTTTGGACACTTGATCCTCAGTGTTTTGGAGGACAAGCAGCCTAGAAGGGTCACTAGACATGTTGTTGCTTGATTTCCTTTGTACTCCTTTGTACTCTCTCCAATATGAAATGTTGAGAATTAATACATTGTCTTAGTGTATACAAGTTATATATTGTATGCTCGTCACCGTAATAATTTATTACTTCATATTTATGCACATTTAATTTAAAAATAAACTTAGCTTGAATTATTTCAATGTTTTCTTTTGTCCTGTTTCATTAAATATGACTCTAGTTACACGCATAGTTCAATATATCACAAAAACAAGGTGTCTTATATGAGGGGTTCAGTCAGAGCGTGGGCCGTGTGACGTCACTCACTCGCAGGTACATGGCTGGTGGGTTGACCCTATATTCTCTGGACCCTGATCTTCATTAAACCCGTCTACATGCGTCTTATAAACCCGTCTACATGCGTCTTATAAACCCGTCTACATGCGTCTTATAAACCCGTCTACATGCGTCTTATAAACCCGTCTACATGCGTATAACCCGTCTACATGCGTCTTATAAACCCGTCTACATGCGTCTTATAAACCCGTCTACATGCGTCTTATAAACCCGTCTACATGCGTCTTATAAACCCTCTCCCCTTCCCACCGGTATATACTTCACACGGTCGTTCCTTCCCAGTGTTATCTTGTTTCTCTTCTCTCCTCTCCTCTCTGTTCCCCATCTTCATACTTATCCATCCTCTCCTCTCTGTTTCTCATCTTCGTATTTATCCATCCTCTCCCCTCCTCTCTGTTCCCATCTTCATACTTATCCATCCTCCTCTCCTCTCTGTTTCTCATCTTCATACTTATCCATCCTCCTCTCCTCTCTGTTTCTCATCTTCATACTTATCTAAATTCTTCTCCTCTCCTTTCTACTCTCCTTCTTCATACTTATCCATCCTCTCCTCTCTGTTCCCAATCTTCATACTTATCCATCCTCCTCTCCCCTCGTCTCTGTTTCTCATCTTCTTACTTATCCATCCTCTCCTCTCTACTCTCCTTCTTCATACTTATATATATTTCTCTCCCCTCGTCTCTGTTTCTCATCTTCATACTTATCCATCGCCCTCCTTCCCGACTTCTCTCCTCCCCTAGCCCTCACTTTCAGGGTAACCTTTGCCAGATCCAATTACGCATTTCCCTTCTGTTTTCTGGCAAATATTAGACGATTTGTTTTAAGATTAAGAAGAGTTTGAGGAAGTCAGAGGACTAATTGAGATAATCTATGCTCCACAACTTCTCTCGGTGCTAAGGAGTGTTGCCCAATAAATCCGTTGTAGATTCCATAATATTATATCATTGCAAGTTGGCGGTGGATAGAGGGAGATCGGATTGGTTTGGCGTCTAATGTTTAGTCAGGTACCGGTAATGCAGATCAGTGTAGAATTGACAAACATTATAATTTATCAACATACACAACTCTTTGAAGATTAGCAGGCATTTTGACAGTTCATTCTGGTGATCATAAGACGATTCTATACAACATAGGCAGCATTTGTAGGAATGAAAAGGGTATAGACTAACTCAGTTAACCCTCTTATTCCATATGCCCTTGCTAATCAAAATAATATAATTCATAAAAGCCAGAAAACATAATAGAAATACCTAATAATATCATGGAAGGGTTAATAATCACCAGTTGCTTTCTCAGAGACACTAACTCAGTTTGTTATCTAATCAAACGTCATGTGGGTTATTATGATATTTCGTGTAATCAAACCTCATGTGGGTTATTATGATATCTTGTGTAATCAAACGTCATGTGGGTTATTATGATATCTAGTGTAATCAAACGTCATGTGGGTTATTATGATATATTGTGTAATCAAACGTCATGTATTAGTGTGTAATCAGTCATGTATGATATTTGTGTAATCAAACGTCATGTGGGTTATTAGATATCTTGTAATCAAACGTCCATATGATATCTTGTGTAATCAAACGTCATGTGGGTTATTATGATATTTTGTGTAATCAAACGTCATGTGGGTTATTATGATATCTTGTGTAATCAAACGTCATGTGGGTTATTATGATATTTTGTGTAATCAAACGTCATGTGGGTTATTATGATATTGTGTGTAATCAAGCGTCATGTGGGTTATTATGATATCTTGTGTAATCAAACGTCATGTGGGTTATTATGATATCTTGTGCAATCAAACGTCATGTGGGTTATTATGATATTTTGTGTAATCAAACGTCATGGTATTATGATATCTTGTGCAATCAAACGTCATATTATTTTTGTGTAATCAAACGTCATGTGGGTTATTATGATATCTAGTGTAATCAAACGTCATGTGGGTTATTATGATATCTTGTGTAATCAAACGTCATGTGGGTTATTATGATATATTGTGTGTAATCAAACGTCATGTGGGTTATTATGATATTTCGTGTAATCAAACGTCATGTGGGTTATTATGATATCTTGTGTAATCAAACGTCATGTTGGTTATTATGATATCTAGTGTAATCAAACGTCATGTGGGTTATTATGATATATTGTGTAATCAAACGTCATGTGGGTTATTATGATATATTGTGTGTAATCAAACGTCATGTGGGTTATTATGATATTTCGTGTAATCAAACGTCATGTGGGTTATTATGATATCTTGTGTAATCAAACGTCATGTGGGTTATTATGATATCTTGTGTAATCAAACGTCATGTGGGTTATTATGATATTTTGTGTAATCAAACGCCATGTGGGTTATTATGATATCTTGTGTAATCAAACGTCATGGGGGTTATTATGATATTTTGTGTAATCAAACGTCATGTGGGTTATTATGATATTGTGTGTAATCAAGCGTCATGTGGGTTATTATGATATCTTGTGTAATCAAACGTCATGTGGGTTATTATGATATATTGTGTAATCAAACGTCATGTGGGTTATTATGATATCTTGTGTAATCAAACGTCATGTGGGTTATTATGATATCTTGTGCAATCAAACGTCATGTGGGTTATTATGATATTTTGTGTAATCAAACGTCATGTGGTTATATGATTCTAGTGTAATCAAACGTCATGGGTTATTATGATATCTTGTGTAATCAAACGTCATGTGGGTTATTATGATATCTTGTGTAATCAACGTCATGGGTTATTATGATATCTTGTGTAATCAAACGTCATGTGGGTTATTATGATATTGTGTGTAATCAAACGTCATGGGGGTTATTATGATATTTTGTGTAATCAAACGTCATGTGGGTTATTATGATATCTTGTGTAATCAAACGTCATGTGGGTTATTATGATATCTTGTGTAATCAAACGTCATGGGGGTTATTATGATATATTGTGTAATCAAACGTCATGTGGGTTATTATGATATTTTGTGTAATCAAACGTCCTGTGGGTTATTATGATATCTTGTGTAATCAAACGCCATGTGGGTTATTATGAAATTGTGTGTAATCAAACGTCATGTGGGTTATTATGATATATTGTGTAATCAAACGTCATGTGGGTTATTATGATATCTTGTGTAATCAAACGTCATGTGGGTTATTATGATATCTTGTGTAATCAAACGTCATGTGGGTTATTATGATATCTTGTGTAATCAAACGTCATGTGGGTTATTATGATATTGTGTGTAATCAAACGTCATGTGGGTTATTATGATATTGTGTGTAATCAAACGTCATGTAGGTTATTATGATATCTTGTGTAATCAAACGTCATGTGGGTTATTATGATATCTAGTGTAATCAAACGTCATGTGGGTTATTATGATATCTTGTGTAATCAAACGTCATGTGGGTTATTATGATATCTTGTGTAATCAAACGTCATGTGGGTTATTATGATATCTAGTGTAATCAAACGTCATGTGGGTTATTATGATATATTGTGTAATCAAACGTCATGTGGGTTATTATGATATTTTGTGTAATCAAACGTCATGTGGGTTATTATGATATCTTGTGTAATCAAACGTCATGTGGGTTATTATGATATCTTGTGCAATCAAACGTCAAGTGGGTTATTATGATATTTTGTGTAATCAAACGTCATGTGGGTTATTATGATATCTTGTGTAATCAAACGTCATGTGGGTTATTATGATATCTTGTGTAATCAAACGTCATGTGGGTTATTATGATATATTGTGTAATCAAACGTCATGTGGGTTATTATGATATCTAGTGTAATCAAACGTCATGTGGGTTATTATGATATCTTGTGTAATCAAACGTCATGTGGGTTATTATGATATCTTGTGCAATCAAACGTCATGTGGGTTATTATGATATTTTGTGTAATCAAACGTCATGTGGGTTATTATGATATCTAGTGTAATCAAACGTCATGTGGGTTATTATGATATCTTGTGTAATCAAATGTCATGTGGGTTATTATGATATATTGTGTAATCAAACGTCATGTGGGTTATTATGATATATTGTGTGTAATCAAACGTCATGTGGGTATATGATATTTTGTGTAATCAAACGTCATGTGGGTTATTATGATATCTTGTGTAATCAAACGTCATGTGGGTTATTATGATATCTTGTGTAATCAAACGTCACGGGGGTTATTATGATATCTTGTGTAATTATCATTGAGGAGTTTGCTTGATTTGACAATATCTTAGCATTGTATTTTAATTTGTCCCTTAGGCTAAGAAAAACGCAGTGACATTTTTGGTGAAGTTAAGTGTTCAAATATCTACAGTGTAGCTGAGCAATCAAGACGGGGTCATGACAATTTACCGTAAGCTGGGAAACACACGCACACATACACACGCAGACCCCCCCCCCCCCCACATACACATACACTCACCCACTCACACATATACCCCCCACCCACATCTCCCCCTCACCCCCCACCTCCACCCCACCCACACACAATAACCAGAAGTAGGTTGTAACAAACAGAAGCCTCCTCCTCCTCCTCCTCCACCACCACGGTCATATACCCTCCTCTTCCTCCTCGGGCCCCGTAAAGGGTTTTCGATACTTTTACCTCGTTCGTCCGGTAATGTTATGAGGACTCCATTTTCCGGATACGCTCAAGTGGGGCGTTCTCTCGACACACCGGCCGGAATAAGAAGTTCGGAAGAGAAGGAGGAGGAGTGGGGAGGATATTTGTTTGTTGTTGTTGTTGATCTTGTCGATGAAGAACTACAGTCCATTCATTATCGGTAGGCAAGGGCAAGACAAATGGGCTACACATGTCCACACCTGTTTACTGGGGATATTGGAGACACCAGGGAGTCCTCATAGGCAAGTGATAAGGAGTTGCCGGGACTCCTGTTTCATTAGCCTGCCTTCCCTCGCCGTTTCTGTTTGTGTCTCACCCACACAGAGAGTAATCCAGCTAACTCCCACAAACATCTCCTCCTCCTATTCATTTCACTACACTAAACAAGCACAACACACTTTTGTTTTCCAATACACCAACAACACGTTTACAATAGCGACTATCATTCTTTAAACTTTGAGGGTGACACTTGTTACAGACAACTTTGTCTTTTGTCTCCTTCATTTACACAGAACAAAAACAAAACACAGAAATAAGAGCATAATTATTGAAGACCTCTTTGAGTTATGAGAGATTGATGTCGGGATTTTTTACTTTTTTTTTCCCCAGATGCCGTAATTCCCGAGAAGGGGTGGCCAAGATCATTATATATATATAAAAAAAAAAAAAAAAAAAAAAAAATATATATATAGACGTTTATCACGAATCGCTAGGTCAAGTTGCCCGAGCTTGAGATCTAGCAATATAATTTTGACAGTACGGCCTCGCTCCGCCGACCCTTTGATCAGCAGCCGGTCGACTTGGATGTTGTCTATACCCTGTTCCAAATAGGTAGGCCAGACATCCTGAACCCTCCTAACCTGTGTAACTCAAAAAGGGGCTGGAGAAAATGGGCTGTAATAATTGTCCACGCCTATTCCCTGGCTGACCCGATTGCTATATAGTCGTCTGTGAGCAATAGAGGTTAAGGGGAGATTTCCACTGGAGGGATTTTTTTCTTGACTCCTTTCTCCCTCGTGTTTAGCCCCATTATTTTTCTAATTTTAAGACGTTTGCCCCATTATTTTGACGATTTTAAGAACTTTCAACCCATTTCTGTCAATTTTAAGACCTTTCGTGCCATTTAGGTGTCGGTTTTATCCTGGCGAGCGATAGCGAGCCTGTAATTTAAGAAGAACCGGCTTTCAACCGGGACATTTTTCTACCGAAAAATGAACAAATTTATCTTGAAAGGGGCTCAAGGGGGTGTAATCTTAAGCTTTGAAGGATATCCAGGGACCAAACTAAAAATCTCCCCTTAATGTTCAAGAGTTTTAGCCTACTAAATTTGAACATGGTATAGGTGTTGTTGGAGTGCTGAGAGATGGTGTGGATATGACAATTAACTTTTTGAGATACTATTCGATATTTTGTCATGTGGATAGATATAGATATAAACCACTAAATGTCCTGAGCTACTTTGGGGTTTAAGGGGAGGTTTCTAGTTTGTTTCCTACTCCTCCAGCAATCTTAAAATTTCACCCCCTTGACCCCTTTCAAGATAAATTTGTACATTTTTCGGTAGAAAAATGTCCCGGCCGAAGGCCGATTACTCTTAAATTACAGGCTCGCTGTCGCTCGCCAGGATAAAATCGACACCTAAATGGCACGAAAGGTCTTAAATTGACAGAATGGGGCGGAAATTCTTAAAAATCACCAAACTAATGGGGCAAACGTCTTAAAATCTCAAAAGCAATGGGGCTAAACATGAAGGAGAAAGGGGTCAAGAAAAAAGTCCCTCAAGTGGATATCTCCCCTTAAGGTGCATGCCAAATTGTGATAAATCCTCGGTGTAACTTGATATCTTATATAATAGAATAGTCCCTGTCTGCAAACCTTGTATTTTTGGTTTAAGGGGTAACTTCCATATTTTATTTAAACTACATCTCGCTCGAACTCTAACGCACAGCAGTAATACACACACACACACACACACACACACACACACACACACACACACACACACACACACACACACACACACGGTGGCCGAGCGCGCTTAGTACTCTGTATTGGGAGCGCTAGCTCTGGTGTCGGGGGTTCAATCCCAGGCGCCGGCAGGGGAAGTTCTCTCAAAAACTTTCCCTGGCCGTGAAGGCAAGATCTGGGCGGATCGTCTCGGGGGACCCACAAAGTCTCCTGCCCACGTCCTACTCCCTTGGGAGTATGTAGGCGCTCTCGTTAGCTGCCAGGGTCAGTCTGTTGATCCATTAGGATAAGATCTAGGTTAAGTCTGTGTATTTTCAGCCCCATTGGCTGCCGGCTTGAAATAAACCGATTATTATTATTATTATTATTACACACACACACGACAAGGAGGACTTTATCGAGGGAGATAAAGGGAGGACTAGAGGACATAGTTGCAAGTTAAAGAAAGGCAGATGTAAAGGAGATGTGAGGAAATTCAGCTTTCCATATAGAAGTATTAATATGTGGAATCAGTTGGATGATGAAGTGGTGGGTGCGGGGAATATCCACATTTGTAAAGCCAAATTAGATAACAGAATCTTTGGAGGCGGGACAATACGAGCCTAAAAACTCAACTCCTGTATACTACAATTAGGTGAGTACACACACACACACACACACACACACACACACACACACACACACACACACACACACACACACACACACACACACACATGCACACACACACACATTTACACCCACACATACACATCCTTTGAATAACAACATTTCCCAGAGTATTAGGTCATGTACTAAAGGTAAATTACATAATAAACTACATACTGAGCTGAGATGTGCCGAGTATCACATATAAACTGGGGCACTAGTTAGCCTAAACTAGTTACTTGTTTCTAAGACCTTATGCCTCAATGATTTGTCAATTTGGGGACTTTTATTTGTTCATATATTTGTTTTCCTCCTTAGAAATCCATCAAGCTTTTAAAAAATAACCCCATATCCTCCTTCAAGATATATTAATTTGTAAGTTTTTCGGTAGAAAATCTCTCCTAAACTGCAAGCTGGCTATCGCTCGCCAGGAAAAATAGCACGAAAGGTCTTAACATTGATAACAAAAATGGTGTGAAGGGTCTTAAAATAGCCAAACGTTTGTGGCAAACGTCTTAAAAAGTCAAAACTAATGGGGCTAAACATGAGGGAGAAGGGGGTCCCGAGAAAGCACCCCCTTCACCCTCTCAGTACACGAGGACGCGTTTCTTCATTATATTCTGGCAAACCAGTAGACGATTTTATAAAGCTTAGGAAGGACCAGTGAGGCTAATAAAGGCTAGTAACTTAATTTTAAACTAATGATTTCTTTAGTAAACTTAACCCCTTCAGTACCAAGGACGTCCAATTCATCATATTCTGGCAAACCATTAGACGAGTTTGTTCAGCTTAGGAAGGACCTCTAGCACTAATAAGGCTGCAAACTATGTCAACCAACCCTTTTTTAACTACCACAGCTCCTTCCTAAGCTGCATAATATCGTCTAAATATAGCTAGCATACAATATAACACACGTCGCTGGTACTCAGAGGGTTAATAAAATCGTCTATAGTTCGTTCATTCTTGGTTGGGCAGAAAGCGTAACCTCTAACCTCTGTAACTCAAAAAGGGCCGGAGCAAATGAACTGTCCATTTCCACACCAATTCCACACCAATTCCACACCATTTCCACACCAATTCCCTGGCAAAGTCTTCCCATTTGGTTGAAATATTAGCTCAGTTACTCTAGTCCTTTTTGAGTTATGAGAGGTTAGAGGTGTAATCGATTTATGGCCAACCTAGACTGAACAGACTATGGTGTAATCGATTTATGGCCAACCTAGACTGAACAGACTATGGTGTAATCGATTTATGGCCAACCTAGACTGAACAGACTATATTTCTGCCCAACCTAGAATGAACAGACTATATTTCTGGCCAACCTAGAATGAACAGACTATATTTCTGGCCAACCTAGAATGAACAGACTATATTTCTGGCCAACCTAGAATGAACAGACTATATTTCTGGCCAACCTAGAATGAACAGACTATATTTCTGCCCAACCTAGAATGAACAGACTATATTTCTGCCCAACCTAGAATGAACAGACTATATTTCTGGCCAACCTAGAATGAACAGACTATATTTCTGCCAACCTAGAATGAACAGACTATATTTCTGGCCAACCTAGAATGAACAAACTATATTTCTGGCCAACCTAGAATGAACAGACTATATTTCTGCCCAACCTAGAATGAACAGACTATATTTCTGCCCAACCTAGAATGAACAGACTATATTTCTGGCCAACCTAGAATGAACAGACAATATTTCTGGCCAACCTAGAATGAACAGACTATATTTCTGGCCAACCTAGAATGAACAGACTATATTTCTGGCCAACCTAGAATGAACAGACTATATTTCTGGCCAACCTAGAATGAACAGACTATATTTCTGGCCAACCTAGAATGAACAGACTATATTTCTGCCCAACCTAGAATGAACAGACTATATTTCTGGCCAACCTAGAATGAACAGACTCTATTTCTGGCCAACCTAGAATGAACAGACTATATTTCTGCCCAACCTAGCATGAACGGACTATATTTCTGCCCAACCTAGCATGAACGGACTATATTTCTGCCCAACCTAGCATGAACGGACTATATTTCTGCCCAACCTAGAATGAACAGACTATATTTCTGGCCAACCTAGAATGAACAGACTATATTTCTGCCAACCTAGAATGAACAGACTATATTTCTGCCCAAGCTAGAATGAACAGACTATATTTCTGCCCAAGCTAGAATGAACAGACTATATTTCTGGCCAACCTAGAATGAACAAACTGTAGTGATTGCCACAATACGATAAAGAAACGCTTTCTCATATCCTGAAGGGGTTAAGGGGAGGTATCCACTTGAGGGATTGTTTTCTTGACCCCTTTCTCCCTCATGTTTAGCCCCATTGCTTTTCATATTAAAAAACGTTTGCCCCATTAGTTTAGCGATTTTAAGAACTTTCACCCCATATTAAGACCTTTCGTGCAATTCAGGTGTCTATTTTATCCTGGCGAGCGATAGCGAGCCTGTAATTTAAGAGGAACGGGCCTTTGGCCGGGAAATTTTTCTACCGAAAAATGTACAAATTTATCTTGAAAGGGACTCGAGGGGGTGTAATTTTAAGGTTGATGGAGGTCTAGGGAACAAACTAAATACCTCCCCTTAACCCTTTGAAGAATATGACGCTTTTTAACTTGCATTCTGGCTAGCATTAGACAATTGTATACAGTTTAGGAAGGCTCTTTGGGAATTATAAGGGTAAAGACTATCCCTGCTAACCCTCTGACTTCCAAAAACCCTTCCTAATCTGAATAGAATCGTCTAATGCCTAGCCAGAAAAAACCGAGGACAAAATGCGCAGTCGGATCTTGAGAGGGTTAAGGAATGATCCTATTTGACAGCGGCGCAAACATCATCAACCCCCCCCCCCCCTGGAACCACCCCCACCCCTCCCCCGGAGAAGCGCCCCAGAACCGCCCCCTTCATTCCTTCCTCCCCCATCACCTGAGACGAGCTCCCCCCGCCACACCCCCTCCGTACCCCACCCCCCCACGGGTGACTCAACCAGAATCCCCTCCCCCCCACCCCCAATCCCGGAGATGCACCCAGACCCCCACCCCCAATCACCCCCGTCCCTCCTCCCTCCCACCATCGCCGCCAACGCCAACAACAACAACAACATCGGGAATTACGGAGCGACATTAGTGACTGCAGAAGAGACTCAAACGACCTGCTTTTATGGCCCGCTCGGGGAAGAGAACCGCTTTGGGCTGTCGGGGCGGTACTTGCATTGATTCCCGCCCTTACTTACATGGGAATACAAGGGCCGGGGGTGGTTGGGGGTAGGGGGTATTGGGTGGGCGGTGGGTAGGGGGTGGTGGGTTGGTGGTGGGTAGGGCTAGGGGGTGGTGGGTGGGCAGGGGGTAGGGAGTAGTGGGTGGCTGGGAGGAATGAGTGTAGTGGTTGGTAAGGCGGTAGGGGGTGGTAGGGTAGGGGGTAGGGGCGTGGGCAGGGGGGAGGGAGGAGTGGGTGGCTGGAGGAATGGTGTGTGTTGGGGGAAGGGGGTAGGGGGTGGTGGGTAGGTGGTGGGTAGGGGTGGGCAGGGGGTAGGGAGTAGTGGGTGGCTGGGAGGAATGGGTGTAGTGGTTGGGTAAGGGGTAGGGGGTGGGGGTGTTTGGGTGAGGGTTAGGGGGTGGGCAAAGGGGGGGTTAGGGGAGTTAGTAGTGGGTGGCTGGGAGGAATGGGTGTAGTGGTGGGTTTAAGGGGTAGGGGGGGGTGGGGGGGGGGTGGGTAGGGGTAGGGCCGTGCGTGCAGGTGGGTTAGGGAGGAAAGTAGTGGGTGGCTGAGGGAGGAATGGGTCGGTAGTTGGGTCAAGGGCGTTAGGGGTGGTGGGTAGGTGGTAGGGAGACAAGGGAGATGGGACAGGGGGTGTGAGGGAAGTAGGTGGGTGGCTGGGAGGAACGGTTGTGTAGTGGTTGGGTATTTGAAGGTGGTAGGGGGTGGTGGGTAGGTGGTGGGGGTAGGGAAGTGGGCAGGGGGTAGGAAGTAGTAGTGGGTGAGGCTGGGAGGAAGGGGTGGTTGCAGTGGTTGGGTAACGGGGTAGGGGGTGGTGGGTAGGTGGTGGGTAGGGGTGGCAGGGGCGTAGGGAAGGTGGGTAGGGAAGTAGGTGGGTGGATGAGATGGGTTTTGTAGTGGTTGGGTAAGGGGTGTAGGGGTTGGGTGGTGGGTAGGTGGAGGGTAGGGAAGTGGGCCAGGGGCGTACGGGAGGTAGGGGTGGGGGCTGGGATAGGAAGGAGTGGGTGTATGGTGGGAGGTAAGGGGTTAGGGGGGGGTTGGGGGGTAGGTGGTGGGTAGGGGTGGTGGGCAGGGGGGTATGGGAAAGTAGTGGGTGGGCTGGGAGGAATGGGTGTAGT